>JAEQBH010003346.1:0-146600 GCA_016808115.1 Tetrastigma voinierianum | reverse complement strand
GTGTTTACAAATTGATTTTAATAACTACCAATGCTCAAATGGACCGTGATTGCGGGTTATAAACAAATGTTTTTATACCACTCGCAAACACGGATCGTGTCATGATTCCTGATATCCCTGTAGATAATCAAAAACACAGGTTAAATTCTGCTAAGGGAAGAACTGCACGACTTTGAGATTGTTGATATTTTGGAATTGAAATGCATGATTGCAAATTGAAATGATAAGAAAATTGTGAAATGCATGATTCAGGTTTTACGATTATCGCGATATGAAAGTGCATATTTAGAATGATCAATGAATCGAAAATGAATATATATATGAAATGAATATATGTATTGTAATTGTAATGATCATTCAAAAAAGATTCAAAAGCATTGTTTAAAAAAAAAAAGTACATAATAAATGTTTGTCAAATAGTTTGCATATATGTGCATTATTTGAACTACACATGAAAATCGCATTGATTTGAAATGCATTATTATCCCACTGCCAACATGACTAGATCTGGCAATGAATATGTCATGAATGTTGACTTCAATAGTCAAAGTGAAATCACAACTTTGATACGCGAAAATGGTATTGAAAAGTGTATATGTATTGATTTGCACCGACCATTGAAAATTGTTGAAAAGGCATTGTTTTTATAACATGCATGATTTGTATTGAACTGAAATGGAATAGAGAACGTAGACAGAATCACTAAACACGAAAATGCCATTGTTTTTATCAATGCGTAGGGTACCGAAAAGAACAAGAAAGAGAGGCAAGATCGAGAAGCGCAGAGTCATTGAAAAGAGAATTGAGGAGTATGCTCCTACATATGCATATCACATATATTTGAACATGAAATTATTTTGTATGCCATTTTTGGTTAAATGCATATTTTATAAATGAATTGTATTGAATTTGTAATGCCAGTAGCTTCGTCTCCAAACTGAAAACGCTCCAAAATTAAAATGTTTATATGAATGAAATGATTTGATAAAGTGGAATTAAGCATCCCTGACGGCCGATCCACCAATCGTGCTCGGATCGGGACGGGAAGCATAATGACTTCCTCGGAACGATTTTTATGAAATCTCGTGGTTGGGTAACGACTGTTTCAGTTCATTTAAAAGAAATCAAACTTAAACCTGGATGAAATAAACTACTTCAGATAGAAACTGACCTCGTTAAGGTGAGAAGTGGGGCTCCATAACTTAAACTAACTCATAAGGCAAAGAAATAGAGCTTAGGCTCGTAAGAGTAGGGCATTTCACGCTTGAAGGAGAAAAGTGAAAGAGGAGAGGAGAAGATCTACCTTTCTCTACGATCTACCGAGATCTGTGCTCCAGCTTCACCCGCTAAGGTTTAAAGTTCATCTACGCGATAGGCTACGCGTGGATAGAAACAAGATTTCTGCTGAGGATCCAAGTTTAGAGTTTCTGGGGAAATCAAGGTGTCGTACATGTCATGTGCAAAGGGACATCGCTCCTGTGAGTCAGAAGAAAAGCTGGACTGCGGTTTTGATATCTTTTGTATATGTATTAGAATACTTTGTTTTTAATATGTATGTTTATATTATGTGTAAGAGTGATGTACTCTAACTCTACTGACCGTGTGAAGTTATATTTTTGTATTATATGAATTAAATATGTGAATGGGTCTCGATGAATGAGACATGTGAGTGTGATAATCGGGGACACACCCGACATCCACGTGTTTTTCGTTGGTTGACTCGTCACAATGGGGACCCTGGATTCAGCCACAAATTGGTATCGAAAGTTACAGGTATACTAATACCTAAGGCTTGTCAGCAATGAGATCTAGACACAGCTAAGGTATCAGCTTGCATACTACTACCCGTATATTTAGTGTTCTATGACGAAGCATCACAACTTGGTATAGCTTAGTGTTGGAGATTGGGTTAGAATTACCTAGTACTCAGTGTCTGATGCCAATGTCACAACTTGGTATCAAGGTCTAGGTAGGTTCTTACCTAGAGTCCCGGACTAGATTAGATCATCAGATTTACTGTGTGGGTTTCCTGTGGTGTGCGTTTGATTGTATGTCAGTGGTGATTGTGTACAAATAGTGTGAATTATATGCATGGTAGGATGTATAGTAGAACACTAGGTTGAGAAGCATAACCTTGGTGGTTCGAAAAACGAACGGATAGTTCAGGATCTAATGTCTAGTATTAGTCGATGTACGCACTAATAGTAGGGCATGAGAATGATTCTCAATTTGCTATTTGACATGTGTGGATGGCAAATCGAGGGAGAGGAAGTAGAGGCGGGTGGATTCGTGGCAACAACTTAACGCCACCCACACCAACAAGCTTCATTGAAGAGCAGGTGCGGCACACATACCGCATGCTTCAGGCTATGGTGAGCCGGGAGAATCGTTCCAGCTGAGAGCAAATCATCCTCCAACCTTCGGGGGAGGAGGGGATTCAATGGTCGTGACGACTACGTACATTACTGAGAAGGTAGTTTAACGATACGCCAACATCCGGGAACAGGTGTTGGTAAAGGAAATAGCGAGAACCGCTCTTCTTCTTCTATCTCGAAAGAAGCAGGACTTTAGTCATGAGTTTCGTGACGTGACCTTTACTAATGTGGCTAAGGTCGCTCTGGCTTCAAGCAAGACAAGGCAGATGGCATGCTATCATTGCCATCATCCTAGACATAAGAGGCGGGATTGCCCTCAGAGGCAAGGATCCCGGAATTATGGGACACCCGGGCCCTACCATCACAGATGTGCGTAAGCAATGGTAGTTTCAATACGACAGTCGTGACGTAATGTGACATGGTCGTAGGTTGAAGACAAGGCCTATAGCAGTTTGACTTGACCCAAGGGCGTGTTTGGCGCCAGCACCGTTAAATTGAGGTTGCGCATCGCTTGGCTATCTCAGTATGTTTTCTACTTCATGCTTTAGGGGCAAGAGCATCAAGAATGGTGCATCAAATTTATTTATTGCTTCAGATCATGTGTGAGATTCGTGAAACCTGAAAAGCCATCAGAGTCTCTCCCCGGGGACCAGGTGAGGGTCGATCATGCCTGAGATGTGGGGTTAGAGACTGGATTCTACCACCAGTGGACCCATGGGTCATGGACATGTCGGAGTTTGAGGTCATCCTCTGATGGAATTTCAGTCGACTGGCACCAGTTGTCATCGATCGCGGACCACAAGAGAGTCACCGCCACACATGATGGTACACTTGTATACGTTTCAAGGGGACAAACACGATGTTTCACCCGTGTCGCGTGTACCACCTAGGTGGCATGGGGCGCTTGATGGGTCAAGCAACAAGCCTTACCCTAAAGGACTCCAGGCGAAAGGGTACCGGCTCCAATTTCTAGTAGCTCATGGTACGAGGATGTTTTCCGACAACCACTCGGGATTACCTCCGTAGAGGGATGGTGGTTCTCACCATAGAGCTACTCCCCCGGCATGCTGGGAGAGGCCAAGTCCATCTTGAGATCCCGAGTTTCGGGGATTGCACTGTGGTAATACAGCTGTGAGATTCATTAAGGATTTCTCCCATCAAGTTGCACCTATGACGATGTCGACTTCTTGTATGAGATCAAGCTGAGCGGAATGACCATGTGGAGCAAACATTCCAGGAATTGAAAATGAGGCTTACTTTAGCCCCTATTCTAATAGTCCCAGAAGGGGACAGAGGGCAATGTGCTATAGATGCCTCAAGGACACGATCGATGTGTCTTGATGCAGCCTGAAATGTGTGTTTACGCTTGCAGACTTACGTATGGAGTTGGTGGCCATTGTCTTTACCTTAAAGATGTGGTATCATTATCTCAGACAGGGGAGCAGCTCGAGGCCTTCATACCCATAAGAGTCTTGGTACATTTTCATGCAAATGACCTCAACATGAGGCAAATAAGTGTGGATGAAGTACTTAAAGGATTACGATTTCACTTTGCATTACCACCCTGGTAGGGCAAATGTGGTGGCTGATGCGCTCAACCGGAGATCACGGGGAGTATTGGCTAGTGTGGCTTCCCGGGAGTGGTAGATGCTCGAGACTGTGGGACAAGCTTGGTCAGAGACAATGAATGTGCCTGTGGTACTTTGGGAGCTTAGTGGCACGCCTCCCATCGAGCAGCTATTGAGTCCCAAGGAGAGGACTTAGAGATATTGTCCATCAGTGGACCGCACAGAGATTTAGGACTGTGCCATTCACACGAATGGTAGTCTTCGCTTAGGAATGGGGTCATGGTTCCCGCTTGGTAGAGTCGAGAGAGGATCCCTAGGGAGTTCCACCGTCTCATTTTGCAATGAATCACAGTGGCACGGTAAGATGTATCATGATCTATGTCACGACATCGGAGTTTTAATGAAAAGACACGTTGGGAATGTAACGCCCAAAAAATACCCTAGAATTTTTATAATAATTTTTATTATATATTCTAGGTATAAATTTAGTCAACTTGGGTATTTTTCGGGAATTGTTAAATGATTATTGATTATATGATTATATGGCTAGATGCCAAATGTAAATGATATAAAGCAATGAGGGAACCCTAAATTTACCTGCGAAAAGGACAATTTTGAAATTGTAAAATAAGGACCTAAGGGTCTAATGAAAATTAGTTTAATTCTGCCAAAGTGACTTAAATGGTAAATGAAAGAGTTAAAAGGAAATATGGGAATTCAAGAGTGAGCTGTACGACCTTGTGGACTTAATGACTTAAGACCAACATTTGGGTCTAAGGAACCATTTCGCTTAAACCGTTTTTTGGAGAAAGAAGAGAGGAGAAAAGCTAGGGTTTGAGCAAAGATCAGCTCTTAGTGTGAGTCTCTCCACATTTGTGTAAGAGATTGTTAAAGAAGAAGTAGGTTTGAAGTCAAAAGGAATTTAAGTAAGAACTAAAACCCATTTCTTTTAAATGATGTCTCGGAGTTGAAAACCTTGGAACAATCCATGGGTTTTCCATATTGGTCTAGGATGATGTTGGGGGTGATTCCCATGAGTTCTATTGAAGTTTATGTTGGATTTTTGAGGAATTTTTGGAGAAAACCTGGGAAATTGAAAACCGTAAAAATCAATAAAAAGGGGTCTCGCTGAGGAGGAAAGCCTTGCTCAGCGAGGCCGAGGGGCAAAAATGGCATTCTTCCTGGGCTCTGCCAGGCGACAACCTCGCCAGGCGAATAATCTGGGCCGGCATCCCCGCCGAGGTGGGGATGCTCACAAAGGAAAGGGGAGTTCACACAAGGTGCGCTTTTAATTTTGTTTCCAAAAGCCTCAGATTCAGACACCAATAGTTTAAGGACCCAAATAAATGATTAATGGAGGTTCAAATAAGGATAGAACTAAGTGAGAAACGTATTGTACTCAATGGTGTGCAAAGTAAGTAAGATATTTTTGTTTACCTTAATATATATTTAGATCGATTAAAGTGCGAGGACAATAATAACCGACCTAGGATTGATACTCAAGAAAAGGGGTTAAGGAATCGACATTTGGTTTGTTCTATCCTATCCTGATTCAAGTGCAAATTGTGAAGTGCATATTAAGTGACTCTGAATCATAAATTTGAAATGCTTTATGATAAAAGCCGTGATATTGATTCGAATCGAAAACTGGAATGATTGTCAAATATTGCATGCATTGTTTGAACTATAAATGAAAACTTATAAGTTTTAAAATATTGATTTGAAATGAAATATCGATTTAACCTACATGACAGGATTCACCATTCGAATCCGTCATGAAGGTAACTGAATTGTAAATGTGAAATCACATTAATAACAAACAGGACGAGATCCACTTACGGATCTGTCGTGAATGTTGATTTCTATAGTCATATGTGTAACCACAATCCGAAAAGGCTAAAACTATTTTTGTGAAGAATACGATATTTTGTAAATTCTTATAATGTTATCCGTCATAATTTGAGAGTAGTGATAAATTAAACCACTCATTCATTCATGTACCGCTATAATGGCATTAGGTAAATTTATACGGCTTATGGTTTATATTTATTTCTAGGTAAAAACATAGACCAATGATACTCTCATCTATATATATATATAATTATTTTTGACATGAAAAACCTAGAGATTTCATTCATTCAAAATGGTAATACCTTATATTCAAACACAAAATCAAACTATTAAAATATACCTGATGACAACATTTAAGTTAATGAAGAAACTACCAAGACCTACACAGAGATAATTATAATATACTTAGAATACCTAAGGATTCTAGGTGTACATGATAAAACATACTGATGAACAATATGATTTGATGACTTTTTCTGCTCTCATCAAAGCAATACGCATTTGAATCGTCCACAAATCTAACAAAACATAAGAACACAAATAAAATTCAAATGGAAAAAGTCAAATAGATTTAGTTAAACCATGGTGGCGTTTGTTTTGTACATAATGTTGAATACTTTTTTGAGCTTAATCTATATGCTAAGATTTATTAGCATTAAATATCAAGTTGTTTGTTTTTTAACACTGGTGTCGGACCGATGACGGGCGAGTTATTTCCCTATTCCTCGCCCGCCTTAATGACCGGCTCGCTTAACTGTAATTGCTTAGCTGGTTTAGGTTTAAAAGGTGACTTTCACTTTGATTAGGGGTGTTGTAAAAATGGAGGTGAATGGTTTGGTGTGTTGAAAATAAACTGACTAAAAAATATGAAAGAAACTCAAGCATCGGTTACCTAATGGGGTCTTAAGGTAAATGAGAGGTTCCTGTCCTTTTCCTTGCGCTGGGAGGATGACATATAGCCATTTCGAACCCATCTTCATTTGGCTCTAAAAACTCGAACCCTGGCTGTTTTCTTTTGAAATATAGCATTTATTACATTGCTGGGCTCCCCGATAGTGAAAACATATCTTCTCGATCTACCATACGCTGACAAATGAGGGCAACAAATGAATGTCAAGGGATCTAGCAAGCATCCACCGAACCCCGCAAAAGATTACCAACATCGGCTTCAATCAAGGTAGAGATCTAAGGGATTTAAATCTAGAACGAGAGATAGATACATGTTAATGGAAATAAATGCTTGCAAGTAAAAACAGAACCAACATTTCTACCTCAAAACTCTAGCCCAAAGAGCGTCCTTCATGAGTAGTGTGTTGTCTAATAGCCAACCATCTTCTTAGTTGTCATCCCCGAGGGGGCGTTTATGCCTGAGAAAATGAAAGAAAGCAAAGAAATGAGAGAAAAGAAGAGCAAGGAAAAGTCCCGCCAAGTCTCTGTGATTCAAATAGAAAAGTGTCCTTTACAAGGTTGTTGAGCTTATACAAAGGCTCAAATACAAAATACAAAATTACCTCACACCGTAATACATGAAGGGTAAAATGGTAAAACAAAAGGGTCAACCGAAGTCAAAGGGCCAAAATCACAACGTGGCAGAACATGAGCGAATCCTAGAATGTTTCTATTTTCACATTTCGCTCTTATTCTTCTCGATTGATCCGCAATGCCGAAGTTCGACTCAATTTTCGTGCTTTCACCGGACATTCAACAAATTTGGTATTAATAGCTTGCAAAAACTACAAAATTAGCTACAAAATGCGATCAAGAATAGCCGGGACCTTAATGTGCAACGGTGCACTGTTGATTAGTACGCGTGCTCAAACCTACAATAAATAGGGCTCTGTGGCTACACTCTTTTGGGCACTAATCACTCCCCCCAACCGACACATTGCTAGTCCCTTAGAATGAATGAAAGAAAGAGAGCAAACAAAACAAAAATAGAACAAAATTATGTTCTCAAAAATGGTATTTCAAAAAGTATGCGAGTGAGTAATGCCTAACCCTCAATGAGAATCAATCACCGAAACTTCGCTCTAATAACCATACATCACAAGAGAGAGTGAATGCCATACAAAATTCAATATCAAAAAGAGTTTTCCTGTAGAAACAACCTAATTCCCCACCAAAATCTAAGTGTTTATGATTAGTTTCTAATAATAAATCGCAACCGTGATTTCCTAAACTGCTATCGCCTAACCTAGTATTAATTAATCTACCCAATAGATCGGGGACTCGCTTCTTATTCCATAATTATTTTTGTGTTGTGTGGTGCAATGATGAGGAATCAATTTCACCAAAGTCCATGTGTGTAATGTGGATCCACCGATGACTCCCAACCACCAAGGCTTAGGCACAAGTCATAAGGATTTTTCAACCATAAACTCTTCAGGTTTCACCATGAAGTGAAATACCTATGGGGCTCCAAACTGGGCCGCTTGCAAGACCAGGCTTTTAAAGACTCATTATATACCTCGAATCGTGCTTTGTTAAGGTAAAGGCCAGAATTTTCTTCTTTTTCTTTTTTCTTTTCTTTTTTGTTTTTTGTTTTTGTTTTTCTTCTTTATTTTTAAGACATTGGCCTTCTTTTCACAGGGCCTAACCTATTAAAGGTAGTCAATGAAACTAGGGTGGTAGGTTTTGCAAAGAGGAGCCAGTGGGCTTTTCTTATTATCGAGAGGAAACCCGATGTGCACAAGAGATAGGAAAGAAGCAAAGGTGTGGAAGAAGGTCTAAAGCAACAAGAATTCAACCATCATCCATAATTTACTAAGCATGAGACTCCAATGATCAACAAAATCGACAATGTTTCAATTTTTCAAACTACAAAAGCAAGTGTAAACACAAAAAGAAAAAGAAAAAGTGGTGTACTTTAAACTGTAAGTGTGAGCTGTATGGTATGTATAAAAAGATATATGAATATTTTTTTTGTGATTTACAAAAGAAACCAACAAATTTTCCACAACCAAACAAACTACCATACACAACGTAAATTAAAATAAGTCATTAAACTTCACAAAAAAACTTGCTCACAATAGCAACAAAACAAAAATATAGCAACAAAAGAAAAATATAAAAGCCACTTCCTTCGCTAACTCTCCCCCAAACCAAATGTTTAATGGGGCTCGATTGAAAGTTGCCTGTATGAAGTGCTACCTCCTCAATGGGCGAGCAACCGTGGTATGTCATCCTTGTAATGGCAAGCTAAGCCGTTGATAAAGCTGGAGGAGACCCCAGGCTGGAGGCCGCACGAAGAGGTCAAGGTGTACTAATGAAGTAGATAGGAGGTGTGTCTGTGTGACCTACATCCAAGACGAGGGACGTGCATTGCTTATGCCAGCAAGGGAGGTGGTCCTGAGCCGAGAAGGCCTACGTTGCCATCCCCCGCCACGCAAGGCTATACTGGTAGCCGCAAGATGTCGACGTACCGAGAAGGCGGTGACTGTGACCATAATAGCCAGAAAATCCTCGAGTGATATGGGAGGATATGTCATGGAAAATTGATGCACGAGGTCCACCAGAAGAGCCGAGGTACTGAGGTGTGTCTCTCACTTATCCTTCAGATCACAACTACTATGTCCTCAACATCCCAAGGTGGAGGTGCCGAGTGGGGCGTGATGCGGCCACCCTCGTCAATAGTAAGAACGTCCCGCACCCTGGCCAGCCCAACTGGCTCGGCAGAGGGAAACCCAAATGCTCTAACACCTTCGACATAGTAGCCCCTGGAACAGAGGGGTGTGGACCACCGATCAGTTGTGGGTGGACCTTGTCCTCAAAGTGAACAAGGATGTTATATTTCGCAGGCTGAACCACAACCTCATAAATGCAGATAGATTCTGCATTAGCTTCATCTTCGCCGCATTGCGCCGAGCTGGAAGATATCGGACCGTAGTATGTAGTCGGCAGCATGCTCGAGGAAGTCGCCCGCAGGCAATGCATCATGGGCCACACGCTTCGATATGCAACTATCTCTAGGTAACAGAAGGCGTCACCGAGCTGCCAGACAAATAGGGAAATGGAGAATGCCATCGCAACATCGCGCGACTTCGCGTCTCCTAGCTGCCATCAATCGGTGAAATGGATAACGCGGATACGGAGGTACTCTCCGATGTCATGGCGGTAGAACTCGAGACCACCCGGTAGAAGAACCTATGACGGTCAAAAGGTCTGTGGAGTACCGCCGCACAAGCCTCATAGAATTGGACTCTGGATCGACAAGAATGGAAGATCATAATATAGTCTGCAAAGGCACTTCCCGGTACCGGCAGATTTGGAATTGCCTATAATGGGGCTGCAATGGAAGAAGGGTCACCGGCCAGAAGCAGGATGACCCTGGGGCAAGGTCATCACCGGTCCTTCGATGTGTGTGGCGAACGGGGCCCTAGTGGCTCAAACTAGATGACTCACCGGGTCCACAAACTGAACGATGGTCGGATGAGCAAGAGATGGCAGAGTAGGCCCAACCCGTGTGTCATACTTGCGAGGTGCATGAGCAGAGAGGAACAGTAAGGGCGGGGGACGCTGAATGAAATTTAATAGAGGAGAGCTCGCTCAACTACGTGGTGGAGAGGAAGGCGTGACTGAGGCTCAGGTTTCTCCACAGTCCCAAGCATGCTTGATTATGGAAGAGATGGAGAGGGTGGAGGATTTCTGCTACACCTGAAAAACAAAATACCAAAAATTATGAGAATGCAAATGAAAATGAGAAAAATTACACATAAAACAAATCTAAAACTAAGAAAATTATGTGAAACTACAAATTAAACTTACAGTAAAGCAAATAAAAGTCTAACAAAATTGGAGTGGTTTGTCAGTGGAAACCACTCCCGGCTTAGGTAGCTCCCCTCTCAGTTCATAAGGATCAAGGAGGAGAAGTCCCTCCATGTCCTTGGCTATGTTGAGGTGTGAGTCACAGCACAGAGTCACAGTTTCGCCTCAAGCACTTTCCTTCGGTGGTGTCGGGGAATTACAGCCGGAGGAGGATCAGAGGAATCGATCGATCTGGCATTGTTCTCATTAATTCCTCCCCAGTCATGGGAAGATCAGGTTTTCCCGCACTCAAGCAATTGCTGCACTTCATCCGCCTCGCCTTCCATTGATTCGTGTGGCTGCCTTAGGTGGAAGATGTCGAGCCCACTGTCATGTTGCCAAATGTGAGAGTTGCATGACTACTTCTTAATTTGATAACGGCATTCGATGGCAAAAATCCAGCCTCCCAAGTATGATGGGTCATGGTTAGTGCCCTCCGCACCGGCTCTATCAGTATCAATGTCTACTGATAAGAAAATTTATCTACCTTCACCAAAACATCTTCAACTATGCCCTTGGGTATTTTCATGGATCTATAGGCCAAATATAAAGTAATGGTGGTAGGCTTTAATTCCGCTAAACCCAGCTGCTTGTACAATGAGTATGGATTTTCACTCTCTATTCCATGTGGAAAGCTGGGAGCAAGGTAGGGCTTGAGCAATTATGTCATCCGAAGGAGGCACAAATGTAGGAGGGTGCACTACCTTTGAGATGCGATCCTCATTGATCTATATGCATTTGGGATTTCTATGACGCCCACAACACTTAATGCCTAGGTGGAGGCCCATCCAACCACCCTTCACTTCACAGCCTTGTTCTTGTGTGGGAGCACTTACTTTTCTCAGGCTCATTTGTTCTTGGTCTAATGGTATAAAATCTATTAAAACACAAGATAAACACAAAGAAGAAAACTGAAGTACCAAAAAGGGTTATTGTTAGCTAAAATTGAACAAAGAAAATTTGAATATGCGACAAGAGTGTATTGAATCAACTCAATGTTGAACTCTCAGGGTACTAAATGATGAAATGGTCAATTTCGTGGATGATGATCACAAGTTTTCAACACTAGCATCTTCATCAAGGCGAATCATCCCTGCAATGACGCCTATTTGATCTATAAAAACAAGAGGCTGTATCGAATCAAAATTATAATTTAATTCCTCCCCACAGAAGATAGCTACCAAGAAGATACTGGTCTTCCAAAAATGTAAACACATGATAGTTTTCTTCTGCAAACAGATTTGCATTGGTTCAAAAGTGAATTTCACTTTGGATTAAGGGTGTTGTAAAAACAGTAGAGGTGAATGGTCTAGGTATTGAAAATAAACTGGATCAAAATATGAAAAGAAACTCACACCTGCCACCTGGTCAGTCCAAGGTAAACGAGAGAGTTTCGTCCTTTCTTCAAGTGTGAGGACGACATATACCATTTCCCCAATCCCGATTCCTCATTTTGGCTTCAAAAAACAACCCAGAGTTTTTCCTTTTGAAATATAGAATTTATTGGACATTAAGGCTCCCTGCACGCGAAAAATTATCTCCTCGATCCACCCTACAATGGACAAATAAGAGGGCACCAATGAATGTCAGTGGATCTACAACAAGCATCCACCGAACCCCAAAAGATTACCAACACCGGTCAATCAAGGTATATCTATGGATTTGAACCTAGAACTAGGAGATAGAAACATTAATGGAAATAAATGCTTGCGTTAGTCAGAGAACCAACATTTTACTTCAAAACTATAAATTCATCAGCCATCCCTTCAAGGAGAAAAGCTTGCCTAGCTAACCATCTTCGAGCTGTCATCCTCGAGAGGGGCTTGACACGAGAAATGAAAGAAAAGCAAAGAAAATGAAGGAAAAGAAGAGCAGCGGGAAAGCTCCCGCCAAGTCTCTGTATCTCCAACAGAATGAAAAGTGTCCTTTTACAAGGTTTGCTTTGAGCTTATATAGTGCTCAAATAATCAAAAAATACAAAATTACCCTAAATACCCATAATACATGAAGGGTAAAATGGTAAAAAATACAAAAAGTGGGTCAACCGGAAGTCAAAAGGGCAAAAATCACAAATGCAGGGTGAAAATTTCACACCGGTGCAAAATCCATCCTGTAAAATGCTCAATTTTCTACCTTTTCGCTCTCTCCTCTTCTCGATTTTTGACTGCGAATGCCGAGTTCGACTTTGAATTCTTTTGTGCTTGGATCGATTCAACAAATTTTGGCATTGATTAGCTGGTAAACTACAAAATTAGCCACAAAATGCGACGTGAGAATAACTGACCTAATGCAAATCTGTTAATTGTTGATTAGTACACAAAAAGTACTCAAACCTGCGAATAGGGCTCAAATAGTAATCTTTGGGCATTATTCATCTCCTTCTCACTAAAGTAAGCCCTAGGTCAAATGGTTTCAAGTGTCACCTCAATCACTGGGTATCAATAAATTTTTCGCATGCAGAGTCTCAAAGTGTTTGAACGGGTAAGTGCATCTAGTCCTGCTTGGGAGCACCAATCGGTTTTTCATACTGTTAGTATGGATTGCTTGGGTGGCTTGGTTGTGGTTTTATGCTCCTGGTTGGCTAGGGCATCCATTACGAGCGACATGGGGAGGAAGGCTTGAATGATCCAAAGTATGGAGTCCCAGATAGGTCATGGGAGACTTTTCTCAGCGATGGACTGCTTCTTCAATGTTCGCCATTTTGGCCATATCTATGCCAGGATCAAGAACACAGTGGAAAGGAAAGGCCACCAGCTCTCTATGGAGCGAGCTTAAAAAACGAAGGCCTGCTCATCGCAAACCGTGAAAAGGGTAAGGGAAAAGCAAGGCTACACTGACTGGAAAGTGAGGGGAAGAAAGTGAGAGTAAGACGAAGAAATCAGGCTATGTTTCGTCGAACTGAACTTAGCGAGAAAGGTGGTCCTGAAAGACGAGGTTTCCATTGTGATGAGGAATGAAAAACAAACGCTTCGTTTATATCCTGCTCGCATTCACGGTTCAGATCGAATTTGCGCTTGTCGGTGAGGATGTAAAAGGCTATTTACCATCCATCGCCGTGGAATTTTATTCCAACTCGAGAGAATTTGAATGTGGATTCCCGTACTACAATCTCTGAAGTAACTAATGGTCACTGACTGACATCGCTGAGATATGATCGCTTGCCACACATGAGGACAAGCCTTACTCAACCTCGGCTATTGCAGTTTGATGCTAACTGTTTCGCAATACCATGTGCATGGCAGTAAGGATCTCACCCCTCGGGAAATTAAAGCCTGAGTATGCATTAATGAATAAGGTCATTCATAATATGATTGGGCCGAAGGGAAAGAATAAGTTACCAAGCAAAGAAGAAATTCAGTTTCTGTATGAGGTAATGATTGGGAAAATTATTAATTATGCTTTGGTAATCTGGTTTATAATGAGGGATTTTATGAGGTCCCCAACTAGAATGCATACACATCCCCCTTCCCACCCAATTACAAATTCCCAGGAAGCCGCCGAGATAAGGGGTTTTACACTCCGCCCCTAGGTCGGGGGCCCATCACAAACAAAATAAGCAAAGCGAGCCGTCTTACTACAAGGCTCCTCAATCAACACATCCCCTCCATCTATTTCCTGCCATTGCTCAGGGTCACATTGTAATGGTGTGGAGACCTGTTGTTGATGACCCCCTCCCGACTTGAAAGGGGATTCTTACGAAATGGATGACTGTGGATGAAGATGCATTTTCCTCGATGGAGAGGAGGGAACGGTAGTGGCATTCGTTACCAGGTGGTACTGGTAGAGACCGCCATGTCATGCCAACACCTTATTTTGTTTCTATAAACCCTATTTGTGAAACCTTATGGCCACATATGTTAAAAGACCTTTTTGATTTTAGCAGGTGTAGTGTTCCTTATCACTTCTATGCATGTTAGCTCGCTGTGGTTATGGTGAAATGTTTGCGCTTAATGAAGTTCATTCCAATTTGGTGATTTATCACATTCGATTTTCGCGATCTGTCCCTTATATGAAAATCTCATGGTAAAAGTTTGTTATTTTGTCCACTACATGTGGACTATGGTGCCACGGTCAGGTGGTTGCATACTCTGTTAGGTTATAGTAATATGTTCATATTTTCTCTCTTTTGAAATATGCAATGCTTGATCGTTCCTTAGCGCACGTTGTTGAGCGCCTCATATCAGGGTGTTACTAGTTCAAATCTTGTTAGGGACTAGTAAAATGTAGGTTGGGGGGTGTGTTGGATACATAAAAGTGCACAATTATATAGGGCTTTAATCCCACTTCATAATATATTTATTTGTAGAATAGGTGATTTTGACCTTTCTTACTGCTTTTATGCATGTAAAGGTTCGATGTCCCATGCACATTTTCGGAGAGCTAAGTCTCGGTTCCGTAGGACAAATGTAGATCATCTTTGTTGATTACAGACACTGTCGGGAGGCCTCGAAAGCAGCCTAAAGGAAGCTGGGCAACTCGTGTGGAGACAATGGTAATTGATACCACATTGATGGTAAATTGCACTCTACATGCAAAGGAGGAGCAAGTGGAGCACTGCAATTACTAGTACCATATTGGATCGGTACCGTACTCTAAAGGCCGGTGGAAGTAATAAAGGACTTCGTACCGGTACCAACATGCCATCTTGGTGATTTGAGCGCGGAATTTCGATCTCGTGCAAGGAATACTCGCTCTTTCCATCCCCGTTTGAGATCACTAATGAGGAGGTATTTAAGCCCACTCTAGGTACATGGGAGTTCGGATTCTAGGGTTTCGATCTAACCTTCGAGTGTTTTCACATTTTCTAGGGTTTCCTAGAGTATAGTAGTTAATTTTCTTTGATTATGAGTTTTAAGCATTGTAATCTTAGTCGGGTTTACAACTTGGTGTTCATTGAGAGATTTTGGCATTTGCCATCTCAACCTTTGCAATTTAAGTGTTAATTTCAATTCACGTTAATATTAGTATTCAAGCAATTATGAATCAATTTCGCCTTTAATGGAGTTCTAAATCTCCATGATGTGGTTCTGAAATCACTTTCAAGGTAACAACCTCAATCTCTTTTTGTGCTTCAATGGATTTTGTATGATATTAAACACTAGAAAATTCTATAAAACCTTAGTTTGGCATCGTCTTGACAACTGTAGGAACGAGATTCTTGGCACACTTCAGGCTTGATCTCAAAATGCAAACTTAGCCCTTAAATAAATTGTCCGAGCGTAAGCGCTTGATATCGTTCAATTATTCTTTGTCTTACAAAAGCTTTTAAAGTTAAATCCCCCATCAAAGAATTGTATCATTGAATAATGACCTTAGATGAGATTGTAAGGGAGGTGTGGGTATACTTGGCAGGGCGAATGAAACCTTAGGATCCTATCACTCCTCGCCTTTTCCTGCTTAAAAAAACAATGACCCACCTGCAATCAAATAATCAATCAAACTCCCCAGATTACTTTATTTGCAATATTCACTGAATAAATCCTTAAGGATCACCTAGGACTCCCATGACATTATTATAATGCTTGGATGACATTAGGTCCTACGCTGAATAATTTTAGCACACAAATGTATCAAGCAAGGAGAGTGCATGGGAAAATCAGATTGTGTTTGGTGTCGATGTTGGTTTCTGCCTAGGACAAAGTCCTAAAAGGTCGATAAGAACTTGAGGTTACTTCAACATGGCTTTTGAATGTGCATGAGTATGTCCAATAAATTTATACTGAGGAAGGTTTTATCTGAGTATGTCTAATAAATTATATTCAGGGTTGTCCACCAAATTTTATTTCCAGTATATCTAATAAACTATATCGAGGGTTGTCCAATAAATTTTTGATATCGAGATTATTCAATGAGTTTTCAAAACAAAAATCTTTGTTTTGAAAATGCTTTTCATACATGGCATATTGCATGTTGAGGAGAGGTCGGTGCGGACTCTGCACAGGATCGTGGAGGGAGTAGCATCTCATTCACATGTCATGTAGATTCCATTTAGGGATTGACATAATCGTTGATTGAATGTGCTCAGGGCATGACCATTGCATGTGCACTTAGGTGGAGTGCTGGTAGAGAGATCATCACCACTGGCTTTGCCTTCTCACCCCCGTCGTGTGGGACCACATTTTGTGCACAGACGCTACTAAAGGACGACGCTCCTTAGAGTAGCCTGATCAGATGAAAGCCTAGGGAGCTGATATATATATTACTTTGTAAATATATATGGTTGTATTTATTTGTATAAGAGGATGTAATTTAAACTCTATGGACTATGGTTTAGACAATATGTGCTTATATATTTGAGTATAGATAAACGGGCCCTACGTAATATTTTTACTCAGACATGTAATCTTGTCTTTTATAATATTGGGCCATGTTGCCATGTAATCAGACATGTTGTATTTTGGGTAGAGCTCCTGCACAAAGGAGACTCCATTCGACTTAAAGTAAACCGTGATCCTGGGGAGACACGATGGTGTGGTGTCGTTACTGATTATCCACGAGTATTCCCGTGGCCGACGTTGTCAACGGATCCCCAAGATAGGGAGGTCACAGCTTGGCGCCAAAATGACCAACCATAGGCCAACCATCTTTAGTTGAGTATAAAACTAAAATTGTAACCATAACCTATAGTTATGCCCCTACGCCATGCCTGCAAACTCATTTCTGCATCTATATCATGGTGGTTACACTTACCCATTTCGATCGGGGGGTCAATGACCACTACAGAGTCGTCATCCAGGTGTTTATGTTTTCAAAAACTGTTCTTAACAATACTTTAAAAAATGAATCAAACAAACTTGTTTTAGGATATAATTTTTACAAATGGGATTGGAGTTATAAGGCTAATGTCTGATGTTTACTAAGAAACGCTTGAGAATTGACATGTTTCCACCAAT
Source organism: Tetrastigma voinierianum (assembly GCA_016808115.1). Taxonomy (NCBI): domain Eukaryota; kingdom Viridiplantae; phylum Streptophyta; class Magnoliopsida; order Vitales; family Vitaceae; genus Tetrastigma; species Tetrastigma voinierianum. Next base: position 129,110 of record JAEQBH010003346.1, on the reverse strand, counting down.
GTGACCGGGAGGGGATATTACATAATCAACACAAAAACAAAATTTTCTTAGGCCAAATGAAGATCTAGGAGATTGAATGGATGGTAGTTGCAAGGAATAAATAAGTAAAAATGAAGGACAAAGGCAATGGCATTGATCAAGGGCAAATTGAAAGATAAAGACTGAAACGATTAATTAAGATTTAATTTCCAATTGCCCGTATTGATCGCTTCTCTGATGAATTCACCATCGTGGGGTCACTAATTCGAGGTACATCATTACATGTGCCTTGTGATATATCTAACTAGGTAAGAGTTTATCATTCTATCAATGGGGTGCATCAGTATAAATACGCTTAATTTGAAAAGTCCTAAGAAAAAGAAGAAAATACTAAACCTTCTTTGAAACCTAGAAGTATTAGAGAAAAAAAAATATTAATGAAAATGATTTTTGTATGTTTGATTTCACCATGGAAAATATAAAAAAAAAATCAAATATAATCAAAATTCTTTAAAATTTTACATATTTTTAAATTTCTTAATCCTTATATAATAAAGAGAAACAAATAAAATGAGTTTGAATAAAGGTATATATAATTAATTTATTAAGTTTAAACTCTATTTTTTATTTTTCTTCAAAACTTTCTTTAATTAGTACTTTACAGTTCCAAATGGAGTTTAAGAAAAATTATATTTTCTCATGTCTTAAGAAAATATAAAGAAAATCAAACTTAATCAAAATTCCATCAATTTACTTATTTTTAAATTCCTCAAATAAATAGAATTTTGAATTAACATATAGAATTATTATCATATTATGTTTAAATATATTTATTTTAAGTTCATCCATTTTTCATGTTTTCTTCCTATCATTTCTTGCCTAAACTAAACCATATGACACTGACGAAAAGAGAGAATATAACTCCCGTGCATATGTAATTTTTTGAGAGGTACATGAGCAGCTTGAATGTGTGTTAGCATAGGGCTCTTGGAAAATTTTTTTGCCAATAAGTCATCTATATATATATATATATATATATATATATATATATATATATATATATATATATATATATATTATTAAAATTAATAATAAAAAATAATAAATAATAATAATCTGATCAACGGCCAGCCTTGCCCTTAACCCCTGATGGCCGGGCTAATCTCGAATGCACTAATAAGCCCTGATTATATATTTGCTCCAAAATATATCAAGTCAACCCATCTGTTCGACCCATATTCCAACTCCCAATACATAGATTCATGGTTGTTTAGACTAGTAAGCTTTCTATCAAGAATACCTCCCTATCGGTTGTTACACCACAAATTCAAACCATTTAAGGTGATTACATGAATGTGTCTAGGTGTGGTACAAAAAGTGATTAATTTCCTAAAGGGTGGGTGGATTTCGTATCAAGGTATGGTCCGTCTCCTTCCATGTGAAATACTCCTAATACAAACAAAAGGTTGAATCACTCGATTTTGGGGCCTTTATGGTGTTTAGTAATGAAGCTCAAGTCAAGATGGTAGCACTTTTTTCTATATTCACGCCCTCAAACTGGGTTTTTACAACCTGTTCATGGTTTGTTTTTTATGATACCTCACATGGTTGGAATTAAAGAGAAGTATATTATATATAAATTCTAAACTTACACAATTTGTTTTACACAATTTGGAATTTTTTTTATTTGATGAGATGGCTGAGAGTTCATCCTATTGAAATCCTTCCTAATAGTTATGTTCACTCTACTCATCTCAATCATCTTCAGCAAGCATTTAACTGTTCTAAGTCAGAAATCCCAAATTCTCATACTCAAATCATCATAAAATAACTATACATCATTGCTCTTCCAACATTGATATAATAACGTCATTTTATTATATCAATTTAAGTCGGCTTGGTTCTATCGTTTTTCACCCTTAAACCACGAACCGAACCAATATTTCGGTTTTTATAAAATTTCATATCAATCCAAACTTGTGATTCTTAAGAACCGAGGTTTTGGTTTGGTTTGGTTCGATTTGGACGGTTTTTTTACGTTTTATGAACACCCCTAGTTTCACAAGTATACCTTTTATTCATGTACACTCAACTAGAATTCAACAATGTCCGTATCACCTACACTCATTTTGCAATGTGAATGTAGTGACAATTTTTCCCCAAGTAAACCACTCATGAATGACTAGGAACATAGTGCTTTTAAGTACCAATATGTGATGCATTGTAGCACTCTATATCAAGTCCAATGTCTTCTAAGCCCTAAGATCAAAGTATTTCATCCATTTGAATGTTTGTAGCAAATCATTAGAGATAGTAAGCATCTGTATCATATCATACAAACAAACGTAATGTTAAAGGCATGACCGAATACACCGCTTAGTTATTTTTATTGATTTAATGAAGAATAGTGTTTTGCTTTCTACAGTCATTTCCATATTTCATTGTGTGTATGTGTGCATGTATATAAACATTAGATCGCTTTCTTGTGAAACAACTTAAGGCATTCTGGGCCTCACTGATCATATTATTTTCTTCAACATAGGATAGTCTAAGAATTTTATGCACATGAAACTATATCCCCACCTCTAGAACAATGGGGCTTTAGGTTAATTAAATCATAATATACGACTATAAGATGTAATCCATATTTCCATGTTAGTGTGGGCAAAGGACATAAAAGCAATTGGGTTATTGAGTTAACCTTTAAACCGCTTGTTTTTTGAAACGCTTTTCCAACAAGTTAATATATAGCAAAACCAATGATTATTTTCTTTCTTTCAAAAATGGCAGTCACTTAGCTCCCATTCTTTATCTATGTATTTACTAATATTAAAAGTAAGGAGGTGTTTGTAGTCGATATTGAATAATTGGAGTTATAGATGCTATAAATACTAATGTTATCAAATTTGCGTGCTTTATGTCGATTATTATGCTAATCAATAAAATTATTTCTCCTTTCAAAACAAAAAAATTCAAATTAGTTTCAGAGTCTAAATATATTTAGCATTTTATCATATTTTTGAAAATATCCATTAATATGTAATCATTTTCTAAAATTTTGAATATCAATATATCCATGCTAAATTCAAGATTAAATATTGAAACGTCAGAATCGACTATACATCGCCAATATATCTGGAAAGTTCATAGTTTATGTGCACATCACCTATATTGTCACGATATAATATTAAAATAAACTCTTTTTCAAGGAATTAAATCAAACTTAATAATATGTAAAAAATACTAATATATCATTATATTTTATTCCATTTTTATACTATGGGTACTATCTATAAAATATAAATATTAAAATAATTATACTTATCACAAATTATTTTATATTATTGAATTAATTAAATGAATTGGTGATTTAGATTAAATATATTACTCCTTATTTTTCTTAAAAGTTATAACTTCACTTTTTAATTTTTCATGTTTATCCACAATTTTTGTATATTATTGAAATATAAAAAAATGTGTGTGATTTTTTTAAAAAGTTGATTAAATATATTAATAATGTTATATTATAACTTCACTTTAATTTTTTCATGTTTATCCATTATGGTATATTATTGAAATATAAATGTGATTTTTTTAAAAAGTTGATTAATATATAATACACACATTAATAAAAAGAGAAACCCTAGCCGTCTTTTCATTTTCTCTCATTTTTCTCATGTAGCCTATTTTCAAGCAATGAGGATGATTTTTTTGTCAATTTGGCCTGAAATCATCACTGAATCTTTTCTTTCATTTTATTGTTTACTTCAAAGTGGCTCTTCCACAAAGATTTAGGTTTTATTTATTTTCAGGTTTCGCCGCTGCTTTATCGATGTTCGCTTTGTCTTTGTTTTATCTATGCGGATGTTGTCTCGTCGCCTGTTGTATTATTATTATTCTATTTGGCTATTCATGCATTGCAAATTTGATCAATTGAATATATCAAATTATACAATATGTTGAAGAACTGAGTTGCAAATATTTAGTCGCTTATGCTAGTCAAGGGACTCAACCTCAGCTTCCTTTTCCAACTGGAAACTAAGGACCTCCGACTCCTACTGACGAAAAACCTTCATTTCTTTAAACCTTTTAAAGTAACCGTGAGTGAATCCATTTATACGCCATTTTAATAAAATCTTATGAAACATGGTAGGACAAATTCTTTTTTAAACATTAAACCCTTTATAGAAAATCGGCAAGAGTTTCCTTGTGTTTTTCTGACATTATCCCACTCTACAAACACACCCCGTAATAAAATAATTTAATTCCACATCCAACAATGGGACATCAAGAGTCTACCACAACCAATTTCAAATCAAACTTTTAAATCATTTTCCTAACATTAGGATACATAAACAATCTTTTAAAGCCTATATTAAAATAAAGGTGCACATAGTTATTTCAACAAAAACTATACACATTTTCAAAAGGTGGTCGTCGCATGAGGCTAAGGTCACTGTCTGAGGATGCCTCGAACCGGCACATCGCCCCTCGCCCCGAAAACATTTTATAAAACAGATTGGAAAGCGGTGAGCTAAAGAGCCTTCAAATGAGCGCTCATAGGAAAATAATGTTTCTAGATATAATTCAAATACAATGTAAAACAATTGTATATAGATCTCATTTATAAACATTTACTTTAAAATTTTTCCTTTCTATTCAAATACAACGTGTAAAACAATTGTATAGAGATCCATCATAAACATTTACTTTACTTTCTTTCCATATAGTTCAAATAATAATGTAAAACAATTGTATAAACATATCATTTCAATAAACATTTACTTTACTTTCTTTCCATATATAGATAAAATACAATGTAAAACAATCAGACAACATACTTCATATACTTTTTTTTGAATTGCCATATCCAATGGAACCTCGAGATACCATGAACACTCCAACCATGAAAGAACCTCCGAGGAAATGGGGGCCTTACGATCATGGCTCAAAAGGACCCTCCGAGAAATCGTGCGGCTACATACCGCAACCACCATCGCCCATGAGAACTCATACGGAGAACAACACGATCATCAAGATATTCAAAAAGGAACCTCCATAATCATGCATTTCTTTTAAATACCATTGCACTATGGAATAACCACATTATGCTAAGAAACTTTTGATTTTACGTGAAGTGGCAATATATCACTCTTCCTCTATATAAAATCCTAACCCTTCCTTATGTAAATTACACAGAAAAGATTTTAATGATCCTTCTTTATCTTCGTAAACATGGTAACCATGATTCAAACATTTTCATAAACATGTATATAGAAAATATATATTCATGCGTAAACATTTCATTTCATATGGAAACTATAAATCATGTTTTATAAACTATGGAAACTTACATAATCATTTCTTCAGCCAACATAATTTAAAGTTAAGAAAACTACATCTCTTTTTTCATTTGAACATTTATAACATATGAAACATATACACTGTAAACATTAATATAGAGAGTATATATATATATATATATATATATATATATATATATATATATATATATATAGTATATGGTATGTTTTTTTTTTTTTTTTTTTTTTTTTTTTTTTTTTTTTGTGACGCCCGATCCTGGGTCCGTTGGACTAAATCATTAATCCATAATACAAGTGGATGTCTAGGTTACCTCGATGCCACTTCAAAATCAAGAGCCTTGTACCTGTGAGTTTCACCCAAATACAATACCTCGATATCCCTTCCGTCCCAAATAGTATAATATAATCCAATATATCCAATCATTACTGCACACGAATTCACTGGGGCCCATAATACTAATATACATACCATGAACTAACTATATATCCACAGTTCTAAGAGTTCAATTGTTTACTTCTTATACAACACATATATTAAGATTCTAAAATTTAATACATTGATGAAATCATCAAAGCCACAATCCCGGCTTTTCTTCAAAACTCAAATTTCAGTGATTTGTCATCCCTGGTGCCCTGATTCTAAAATATTTTCCTCGATTGTGGTGAGCTAATGCTCGAGAAACCCGCCCAAGTATTCACCTGCGCAAAGGCAATGTTCCATCGAAAAACACATTCAAGCACAATGATCCCACTTGAATGTCTACGACTAACTCGTATCCCGAGTCCTCATCGATTTCCTCTCTACACCTCGCCAAGTCTCTGTGATGAGAATTATAGCGTTTCAAACAGCATCTGGTAGTGGATTCACCCATATTATATTTAAGTGGGATCACCCTCCTAGATATATCAATCAGTCGCCTCCGACGATTGATATTTTCATATGTGGACTACCTCCGATATATATATATATCAATCTTCAGTCGCCTCCAACGACATTGATATTTTGGCAGTATGGACTAATTGATCATTTTAATATTTTAGACTACCAGTCCATTTTCTGGGATTCATCTCATGCACTAACTCCTATAGTCCTGTGGATGTCTGGGAAGGTATATGGAATGCACATGTATGCCGCCCAATACAAGCCTAATCACATGCAAATATATCTATGCACATATTCACATAATATCCAATCACACAATCATGTCATGTAATTATCATTTCAACATCAAATTAGCTCACTCACAATACGATGTTCACTCAGCGATTTAATTTAAATCAATTCTAATTCAAACACATATTCACACAAAATACATTTTCTCGTGACTATTCCTGGGGAACAAGAAACCCTAGGGGCTTACACCCCATTCAATGTTTCATCTGCTCACTTTTTGTGAACCCGCATCTCACCACACTCCATTTTTCCAAACCAAGGATGGACAAATCACTCAATTTGACAACCCACCGGGCCGTGGTACTACTACGCCTGTACGGGAAATCAAAATTATAATACCCATTCCGCTCGGGACTGATCAAACGGCCTCTCACGCCCTTATCTCAAACATTTGCAAAGTATTTAAAAGAGTGGAATAAAACCAAGTAGGGAGAAACTCCCAATTGAGTTTGAGGAAACTCCATAAATCTGGTACCCACGCGAAGCCCTCTCCGCAGAGCAAAGCTCTCCTCGTCTAAGACTCCGACTGTTGATCAAGCAGACAAATCTAGAGAGAGCGTTTCTAAAAACCCTCTCAAACGAAAGCTACTGGATCTCCCATTTCTTTTCCCCACGTTTTTTCCTCTTGCTTAATGAAGGAGAAGAAGCACTATTGACAATTTTTGTCATTATGACTTAAACTTTTCAAAATGACATTTATGTCCCCTTTACTAGACCGATATTCTAAGACTCGCCAATTTCTACCGTCCATTTTCATCATTTCTAATTATACCACTATGGTACATGAGTACGCATATAGGTACTCGTCGTGATCGAAAATCGCTTTACAACACCAAACGCGATGCCAACCAGGTCGACCCGAATCGGGCCTCTGAATATTACGAATTTTACGTGCTAGCTAGGATTTCCCTCACGAGACGATTCCAAAGGTGCAATCCACTCATCATCCGAGATCTAGAGAATCTCGATTTTAAATCGAATTACAATTTTATAATCGACCACGATTTTAGTTCTTATTCCGTAAATTGAATCTCTCGTCTTACATTCTCCTCCTTGTGCTAATTTGTCCAAAAATTTCAGGACAATCATATCAACATATGTATATGCAAAATGCATTCTACCATGATAAACCTCACATATTTAATTGTTAAACGATCAACCACGACCTTCATCCCTAAATTAAGAAGGGATAGGCCCTCAAGACTGTCCTCACATCCCACGTGTACTCCTCCACTCCATAAGCACTCCATAGTACCAACATTCCTCACGGTTTTGCGTCGCAAACCCGATCACTAAGTATCAATACCGCACACACGGCTCCTGGCTGTCCCATCCGTCAACCTCAATCGGCCCTCAATCCACCATGAGTCGGACTGAGTATATCTAGTACGGAGACGTTGAAATACCTCGTGTGACACCTAACACATGCCGGGCGGTAACATCAACCAAGACGCAATGCAGCCACCCTCCAGTATCTCAGCACCCAATAAACTCCTAGCTTATAGCTTCCTCGCACTGCCAAATTCGAACACCTCCTCTCTTAGGCATCACCTTCAAGAAAACGTGACTCAACCCTCGAGCTCTAAGGGTCGACGCCGACATCCGCGAGCTCTTCCTGGGCAGCTCGAGTCGAGAAGTCGCCCGTCAGACAAGCCTCACCTTCTCAAAGGTGTCTCTAATCGAGTCGTGACCGCGATGGGGCTCTTCTCCCACTTACCCAAACTGTCCTTATCTCATGGCCCCATACAACGCGCCTCATACCGCAGCCATCCGTGATACCTCGCTTGATAAATGGTCAGGCTTGAGTTGCATTCCACTGGGCGCGCCAATCCTCCTCCCAGCTACTCCTTATGATTTAGGACGACAGAAGGCATGTCCCCAACACCCGTGGTGATATAATCCATACAACACATAACCCTACACAACCCCTGCTTGGTGTATACGCCGACCTTCCCAAGGCCACCACGATACAATCCAATGGACCACAACCTAGTCCATGTCATGTATGACATCCATGTCACCGAGCTCCTGGCTTCGCTTAACAACACCTGTAATTCCCAAAGGGGTGAACTAAAGGGATTAACATAACTTCAAATTACACTTCAGCCTCTTACATTCACTTAGACTGTATCTCCCCGGGTCTTTTTACACCCTAACTCCAGATTTCACCTTAGGGATTAACCCTCTCTTTGCTTCTCGTTTCACACACTTTAATTATTCTTCATCTCCCGAATCGAACTATGAGTCTTCATTGGACGAAATAAAGACAAATCCATATCCCATCACCAAGAGGGTGAATGACCGCATCGCGGCACCCACACCCAACCCCTAACGCTGATGTTACCATGCACACGACCAGCGTTGATCTCCTCTTGCTACCAACACTCGGCTACATCCCGAGTGCGCTTCGTGGCATCCTCGATTTCTATGGTCGCACGTCCCAACCATGGATTCATATCCCGTAGGCGGTTCTATATCCCGCCACCGGACAATCCCAGCCCTCCATTCATCTCCTCAGATACCGCCAATCCCAAGAAACTACGCCGATCTCGAAGATCGATATCTGGCTTCAACTCATCACACCGCTCAACCTTCTCCTCGGGTCGAGATCGACACTCGATGTCAGACACCCCACGCGGTCCCAAACCACCTCGCAAGCCGTAACTCAGACCATCAACTCGTGATAACATGGTCTCTCGGTGAATCGGTAACACAATCCCTGGGTACCATGTCTCCTCGACCGGGAGTACATCAAACATCCACGAAGACTGGGCCACACAAAATGATCTAGATAGGGTCAACATCATGCATGAGATCCCATGAACACGCTTAGCGCATTCGCTTTAATTCGGGCGGCGATCCCCGTAAACCCAGTGCACCATTCTAAACTGCCTTGTGGATCAGAGTCCCTAACTCTCAGCCGATGGTAACCAAGCATGGGTCTATCTTGGAGCAGACTCGCGCCTCCCCTCAACTCAATAAATCATCAATCCTCTGTGAATGGGCACCGAATCCGGATCATAACCCCCTGCTCAATCGTCAGGAATAATGCACGGGTCTTACCCTTCTTCTTCGCAATAGAACTCGGATGCCTCATGGTAGAAGTGCTTCGGTCTAATGAACCCCTTTCTTCACAAACAGTAGCCGGAGCGCCCATGGTGAAGTGCCTCTGGCCTAATGAACCCTGGCCCGCAGCTCCTCAGAATGGACTCACCCCTCAGAATCTAACCGGTGCCATCCTACGCGGAGCGTCATAGAGACGGGTGGTAGCACTGTGGTGTAACCCCGACAATCAAGTCTACATCTCTATGTGGAGGTAGTCCGTAGCTCATCTAGAAACATCCACATACTCGCAAACCACTGAGGTAGGTCTAAGTCCGCCTCTCTCATCCTCAAGGCTACCGCGAGCCAACCCGCGAACCGGTCTCCCTCGACACCTGGACTTGTATACCGTCTGGGCAAATATCGCGTCTGTCTCCCCAAATACCACACTGCACCGTCCCTCGCAGATAGCGTAACTCTTACGCCTACAATCTGTGAACGACCCCGTAGTCGTCACCTAATCCATCCCCGTAGATGACATCGAACCCGACATGTCCATGATCCTGTGTCCATCGTGAGTAGAGTCCCTGAGATTCCCAAATGCCGCAACCTCGACAGGGCATATCATCCCTATTCTCGCCTAATCCCTAGGGGAGAACTCAAATACAATGGCTCCTTCCTAGAGGTCCTCTTCCACCATTGGTCACTGGTACCGAATGCAAATAGTCTAATCCCGTAGTGTCGAGGTAATCTCCACAAATTTCTAACACCTTCGATCTTTATTTAACCAATGGTCCGCCATCACTGACCTGGATCTCCCTCCCCTGAACAAGGCCTGAGGATGATGCGCCTAAACCCTGTAGGTTACCAGATCTCCCGCCCACCGCTTATACCGTACCTATGCCATGAAGATTCCCACGTAATACCCACAACCCTAAGAAAAGTCCGGTCGATCAAACACTAGTGGTGCCCCCGACCAGGCACTCCCGTGACGCCCCACGCCCTCTCGCACCCCTCACTTCAGCCATTTACACAATTAACAGGCAAACAAGAATCATTTATTTTCACTCGCCTAACTAGTAATGCAGATGGTCAGATTACTACTGGGACTTGACAAACCACATGAACTAACACCTCGTCTTACTTTCTAAGGGCGCTAAACGTTCTTCCACTCACGTATTTATTCTCAAGAAGGTTCTGTGCCTCTTGTTCATTTCCAAGATTCAACTCCTAAGGTCATAGTTCATAACCTTAGCATTCACTCTTTTTCCTATACGCATTATAAATGCATATAATTTTCACGAACTACCGCTAAGAATCAAGATTTCAAATGGTAGTTAAACTAATATAGTATCTCTAAGGCACAAACACACTCAGACAATAATTAATCATACACATAGCTCAGTGTATACAATCAATTTTGCATTTTAAATATTGTTTTCAACAAAATTTTATTTGATTTTATTTCAAATTTTTTTTTAATTTTAAAAAAAAATTTCAAAAAATTTTGTGATGAACAGTGTTCATGAACAGTGTTCATGAACCGTCCAAATTATGACTCAAACAAATGATTGAAGTCGAAACTGCCAAACTCCAGTCGTGCATAAAAACACCCAACCGCCTTACCTCAAATACATCAACAGCGCTTGGTAAGGCCGCTACTGGGCCGCAAGGCTGCACCAATCGCCGGTGAGCCGCGCCGAGGCGGTGCTCACAAACAGTACCGCCGCCGTGTCGGGCGCCCCAGCGGTCGTGATCGCGGTAGCTTACCGCTCTACGCCAGGCGCTTGGCGCACCGCGCCTCGCGCGCCTCACGCCGCCTTACGCGCGACATTACGGGGCCACAGGTGACACGCACGCAACGGACGATCAGGGCCGAGTGCCGCTCCCGCCGCCGTATCAGGCGTGTGTGCGCGCAGCACTGGCCGTATCGGGCTCGCTTTACCACACATTGCAATGCCCAACCGCCTCAGCCACCTTGGTCACACTACGTGTGGCTGCGATACAACGCCAAATTTTTAATTCGCTCTATTGCAAATATAAATCCAACCTTACGTAATACAAAAAATCCTTAACCAGCTTCAACCACTATCTTGTAATACAAATTGGTCTTATTGCACATACAATCTTTCCAAAGACATCAGACTCTGCTAAATACAATCTTTTCTTGTAATACAATCAAGAGCCCAAAAACGATTCTGCACCACAAATTTTTTTTTTTTTCATTATCTATTTCCTCATTTCCAACACGGAAAATTTCGAAAATATTTATACATACTTTTTTTTTTTTTCCACCCCTTTCAAATAAGTTTACTTATTTTTCTTCTATTTTCTCTCGCACTACCAGAAACTCCTAGAAAATTATTTTTTCTCCTGTAATCAAATAAATTTATAAAATTTATTTTCTTTGCTTTAAAATTTTTCTCATTTTTCCAACAACCCAAATAAATTTAGAAAATTTATTTTATTTATCTCTTTAGTTTTACACTGTAAACTTTAAAATTAAATTTCTTCACTCCCAAACCAAATAAATTTATTCCAATTTATTTTATTTCTTCTTTAAGACCTGGGGCCACCTCACTGTGAAACTTCACCATTCTTCTAATCCATGCTAATCACCAAGCACACATGAACTCCCACACACAAGCATAATGATGGTATACCTTCACCATTCATCAAACAAACACATGATCACATTACAAGAGAAACATCAAATCACACAAAACAGGCTGGAACACATATGCAAAGGTCTCAGTTTTGTCCTCGTGATTTCAGGTAATCTCACATACCTAAACCTAACATCGAACCACACCTAGTGGTGATGTTTCACTCAACTATGGCCTAAGCCCAATCCCCTCGTTTAGGTAGCCGATACCTAAAGCCCGATACTGTCGCCTCGATCCGGGTCCTGGCTGACCAACCACAACCTGTCGAATAGGCGATGCCTGGGTTACCCGACACAAAACCCGGGCAGTCTCCTTTTCAGACGGAGCTCTACCCAAATACAATACCCCCGTGATATCTTGTCCCGGGAGTACAATATAACCAATATATCCAATCACATGAGTAATACGGCCACTGGGGTCTCCATAAACAATACCAATACTATACATACCAACTATGAACTAACTATATCCAATAGTTCTAAGAGTTCAATTGTTTACCTATACAACACATATATTAAAATTCTAAAATTTAATACCACGGGTATGAAATCATCAAAGCCACAATCCGGCTTTTCTTCAAACTCTCAAATTTCTAGGATCTAGCCATCTCCTCGTGCGCTCCCGTACCAAAATATGTTCCTCGACGGTGAGCTAATGCTCGCAGGCGGAATCGCCCAAGTGGGCATTCACCACCCAGGCGCAAAGGCAATGTTCCACGGTCACATTCAAGCAAATGCATGATCCTACTTTGAATGTCTCATATGACCAAGGGGATCCCGAAGTCCCTTTCACTCGATTTCTCTCACACCGCCTAAGCCTCGCATGAGAATTATACTAAACAAAGTTATTTGTTTATATTTCAGGGTCTACCCTCCGATCTATGTAGTGGATCGTCTGATATTATATTTAGTGGACTACCCTCCGAGATATATCATCGTTTCACCCACGCATTGATATTTTCATATGTGGATCAATCGATATATATGAGTCAATCGGGTCGTCTACCATTGATATTTTAAGTATTGACTACCCTCCCAACATTTAATATTTTGTGACTACCCTCCAACCATTCTAGACTCATCTCATGCACTAACTCCTATAGTCCTAGGATGTTCCAGTGCATATGGAATGCATGTATGCCAGTTTCAATATAGTCTAATCACATGAAAATATATCTATGCACATATTCACATAATATCCAATCACACAATCATGTCATGTAACCCTTAGGTCCTTATTTTACAATTTCCAAAATTGTCCTTTTCACTGTAATGTAAGTTCCATTAGTTCTCATTTAGCATATATCATTTACATTTGCATCTAGCCATATAATCATATAATCAATAATCATTTAATACCCCGAAAAATACCTAAGTTTAATTAAATTTGTACTCAGAATATATAATAAAATCTATTATAAAAATTTAGGGTATTTTTCATGCTACATTCCCAACTAACGGTTTTTTCCTCATTCCGCACATCGCGACATAGATCATGATACACTGCACAATTAAAGGAATGATGACAGTAAAATGAGAGCTGAAGGAACTCCTGAGATCTCCTCTCTCAGCTCTACCAACTGGGGAACCACAATCCGTCCCCTAAACCGAAGACTACCATCCGTGTGAATAGCCTAGTCCTCATCTCCGGTACCTGGTCCCTGATGGACAATATCTCTAAGTCCTCTCCCTTGACCACCACAGAGGGGGAGGGCGTAGCGCTAATTAAACCCAAAGTACCGAGTCTGCTCACTGTACTCACAACCCAATCACACACTCGAGCATCTACCACTCCCGCCACTAGCTAATACCCTCGTGGATTCCTGGCTGGAGTCACCACCACATTTGCCCTACCGGGGTGGTAATGCAAAGTGAAATCGTAATCCTTAAGTATTACCTCATCCACCGCTACGCTTCTCATGTCGGTATCCCGTCGTGCATGAAAATGTACTAAGACTTTCGGTATGAGAAGACCTCGAACTGCTCCCCATACAGATAATGATGCCACATCTTTAAGGCAGCGACAATGGCCACCAACTCCATACTCGTGTGTGTAGGGTTCTGTAATAGCCACAATCCTCTTTCCCAATTTGATCAAACACATCCCAAATGGGCCCTTCGAGGCATCACACTGTGGTGCCTCCCCTTCGGGACAATTAGAATAGAGCGTAAGGTAAGCCTCATTTCACTCCCTCGAATGTTCGCTCACATGAGTCATTCCTCCCACTCAAGCTGATCTCCTTCTAAGTCAACACTGCTTAGGTGCAAACCAATGGGAGAAACTCACGAATTCCATATACACCCCGTTACTAAGCATACTGATCTCAAAGATGGACTCTCCCAACGCATCAGTGAGAGTAACTCTATGACAAAGTCTACATTCCCCACTGAGGAACCCAAGAGCCAACTAAAACATCTCAGCCTACAAATCACCCAGGTAGACCCATGCCCTTCACCTCTTTTGGGCCCTTAGGGTAAGGTCACCCATCAACCCATTCATGCCACTCTGTAGTCGTGACACACCCGGGTAGCACGTGTTTGTCCCCCTTGAAACATTATACAAGTACCATCATGTGAGAAGGTGACTCTAATTTTTACACCTACATGACCTGATGTCACATCCAGTCCGTCCCCAGATACAACCCGAGATGTCCATGACCCATAGTCCACCACAGTGGAATCCCCAGATCTTCTAACCCATCTCATATCTGATCGACCACCCTAAATCGTGGAGAACTCACATGCAATGGCTTTTCCAAGGTTTCACTGGTCTTCTCACATGATGCAAAGAAATAAATAAATTCGACGCACTGCCAATAATTTCGCCCTAAGTACATGAGAGTAGAAAACATACCTGACAATACTAACCGGACTCACAGAACTCACTCAGGTAGGAACTAAGATGACACGCCCTTCTGGTCCTGCACTTATAGGCCTCGCCCTTGACCTCGACCCATGTCCCGGCCCATGCACTGCTTGCGGAAACCACTATCATTTCCGTGACACATCCTCGGGCCACGACTGGACCGAGGTGTCCTATACGGATCCTCGCGCCTCCGAGGGCAATCCCGCCAGGTAGCCCAGATGATGGCAATGATAGCATGCCATCCGCCTTGCTCGCCTGTAAGCCCCGACCGACCTTTTTAACCCTCGATAATGTGGTCCTCGCCCCCGAAACTCATGTGAAGCTAAAGTCCTCTACTTCTTTCCCGAGATAGAAGAAGAAGACTCGCCTTCCTTTTTCCTTACCAACACCCCGTTCCCAGAGATGTTCAAGACGTTTCGCTTCCTTCCTCAATGGCCACAATAGTCCCGAACATCCCCTCCCGGGTTGAGGATGATTTGCTCCGAATCGCCGGAGGTTACTTGACTCCCGCTCACCATAGCACAAGCTTTGTGCCTGTGATGGGCACTGAATCGCACTAATAGCTTCAATGAAAGCCACTAGTCGAGGCCTAGCTGGACTGGCTTGTCGCCCATCCACCGCCCTCGCCCTCTCCCCGACGCCATCTACACATGTCAAATAGCAAATTGAGAATCACCCCATGCCCTACTATTATGCGCATCGACCAATGCTAGACATCGACCTCGAATCATCCAGCTGTTTTGAACCCTTGCCAACCTTAGTGTTCACCTTCCTATAAAGATCCCACTACATGCATATAATTCACACTATTTGTAACACACAATCACACAACATACAATCAAAGTACACAAGAAACACACAATGCATGCAATGATCTAACCCGTCCCATGGACTCTCAGTAAGAACCTACCTAGACCTCGACATACTCAAGTCATGATTGCATCGATACACCGAAAATTAGGTAATTTAACCCACCCCAACAACACTAAGCTATACCAAGTCAGGATGTCAGTATCGAACACTCAAGCCACTGGGTAGTATACCCAAGCTCAATAATACCTAATGCAAGATGTCCTGTAATTTCGCCCAATGTTTTTAGGTATTCGATACCATGCCTGATACCAAGTCGTACGCCCCCAACCCGAGGGGGTCCCATCGACCAAACTCACAACCAACGAAAACCTCGTGGATATTCTGGGTGTCCCAAGATCACACTCACACGCCTCATTCATCGAGGCCCATTCCTCGTACATTTAATCTATAAATATACAAAAATATAACTTCACACAGTCCGTAAGAGTTAGAGTACATCACTCTGGCCACATAATACCAAACATACATATTAAAACAAAGTATTCTAATACATATACAAAAGATATATCAAAGCCCAATAAATTCAAATTTTTCCTTAATCCCGACTTCTAAGGAGCGCTGTCCACTGCACATGACTGTACCTTAACACCTTCGATTTCAAACTCAAGCCTCGATCCTCAAATAAATCTCTTGCTTTCTCGCATTCACTGCGTAGCCCTTGGTCACAGATGAACTTTAAACCTTAGCCCGATGAAACTGGATACACTGATCTCCAGAGAGGGATCAGAGAGAAGGTAGATTTCTCCTTCACTTTCTCTCCTTCCAAACGTGAAATGCCCTACTCTTGAGCCCTAGCTCTATTTCTTCTCACGACAAGTTGGGCTTATGGCCCACTTGTCACCCCTTAAGGGGTCCGTTTCTATCTCGGGTAGTTTATTTCATCCCATGCTTTCAAGTTTGATTTTTAAATGAACTCAACTTTAAATTGCAGTTATTCCAACTCTCAGGATTCCTTTAAAAACTGCTCCTGGACATTATGTTTACTCCCATCCCCGCCCGACCTGATTGGTGGATCCGAACCGAGTCCGAGATGCTTAATTCCACTTTATCGAAATCATTTCATTCATATAAACATTTTAGCGGCGGAAGCGCTGGGCCTTGGGACAAGCCCATAAACATTTACAAATTCAATACACTTCATTTATAAAATATGCATTTAACCAAAAATGGCATACAAAATAATTTCATGTTCAAATATATGATATGCATATGTAGGAGCATACCTCAATTCTCTTTCAATGACTCAAGGCTTCTCGATTCCTTGCCTCTTTCTTGTTCACTCTGGCACTATACGCATTGATAAAAACAATATGTTAAGCATTTTCATGTTTAGTGATTCTATACGCCTTCATTCCATCACTAACAATAAATCATAATGTTATAAAACAATGCCTTTTCAACAATTTTCAATATCGCTGCAAATCAATACATATACACTTTTCAATACCATTTTCGTATCAAAGTCAGGATTACCTGACTTACTGAATAACATTCATGACATATCTATTATGAATCTCGGCCATGTTGGTCAGGTTAATAATGCATCACCAATGCCAATTTTTCATTTCCATGTGTAGTTCAATGTACATATGCAAACTATATTTGACAAACATTTATTATGTACTTTTTTTTAAACAATGCTTTTGAATCTTCAATGATCAATGCAATTACAATACATATATTCATTTCATATATATTCATTTGGTTTATCTATTGATCATTCCAACATGCACTTCATATGCAATAAATCATTCAAACACAAATCATGTATTTCTCTCTCATAATTTTCTTATCATTTCAATTTGCAATCATGCATTTCAAGAATTCCAAATGTCAACAATCTCAAAGTCATTTCGGCTCTTCCCCTTTAACGAATTTAACCTATGTTTGGTATACTGTGGATATCGAATCCCGGCACGATCCTCGGTCGGGTCAAGAATCGGTATAAAAACATTTGTTTTATAACACAATGGCTCCACATTGAATTGTTATTAAAAATCAATTTGTAAACACTACCGATACTGTCCCGCTACCGGGCTACAATGACGGAGTGCGACACACTAATACATTCGCTTGCAAGACGCTTAATTTGACTCTATTGATATACCAATCTATCCTTTACAGGCGACCAACAATTAATCATTCTATTATATGCTCAAATCATTCATAGCAAATACAGATAATATATAACGTCAGACAAACAACTCATTTTCTAATACTCATGCAATTTCATATGCAAACTATTTCCCAATAACTAATTGTCTCAAATCAATCAAACAAATCAATAAGTGCTTTCTTTATAAGATGAACAAACGCTTCAAATCTGAAACAAGAATGTGAGTAGACGAACAAACATATCGCTTTCATTTATAGTTCAAATACATACATGCAAATATTTGACAAGCTTCACAACCAATCAGTTCAAATCAATACATGTAGCTTATAAATAAGCATTTCAATTTCAAATAATCAATCATACATCATTTTAGAATCCCCATATAGATTCTCTTCAATATAAACAATGTTTTTCTGAAATGAGGTTTATAACAACCAATGTTTCAGAAATAGGAATTTAGACCAAACCAATTTATTGCTTTCCTTATTGGCTTTCAATTTCTCGGTCCTAGGTTAGGATAACTCACTTAAGTTCCTAGTCAATAACAAATATGTCACAATCAAAGAACAACCAAAGAAAAAATCGCCAGGCATTCTGTGAATTTTGGCTCGGTCATGTTCACCCAATACACCTTCACTTGGGTAAAATTTTTCTTTGGGAAAATTGAACCATTTTGCTCATACATCCTTCAATAAAATGATAATATATTAGTCTAGTTTCATTAGGAATTGAATTTCATCTCATTTGGATTTCACATCTAAACTCGTTACGGCATTTTTAGCTAAACTGCCTATGATGTCTACAATTTCTCACTTGGTTACCTATCAATTTCGTGGGTCTAACTCATAAATTGGTAATGGTTCCTACTATTTGAAGCTATGGTTTCAAGGTTTCCTCCAATTGAAATCATCCAATTTGGATCACCAAAACTCAAGTTATTGTATTTACATCCAGACTACTCTAATTTGCAAAAACGTAATCATATTATTCTTACACATACTTCCTCCTTTGATGGATTTTGGGCACTTTAGTTACAATTTGTACACACTTCCTTCAAGTAAATTGTTTTCCTAGAAGTCTAGCACTCAATTTTGAATCACCAATTTGGATGAGGAAACTCAACTATGGCCTAAATAATAAAAATATTCCAAACACATAACTGCTTTTTAAAAGAACTTAAATATTATCCCAAATGTGAGTATCACTTCACGCACCCATCAATTTGAATCACTCAATTTGGATGAGAAATGACTGCTATGGCCAAAACAAAACATGGAAATTTTCGACAGATCTCCTTCAAACTTCATCATTTTCTCGTGATTTACAACCATGAGTAAA
Source organism: Tetrastigma voinierianum (assembly GCA_016808115.1). Taxonomy (NCBI): domain Eukaryota; kingdom Viridiplantae; phylum Streptophyta; class Magnoliopsida; order Vitales; family Vitaceae; genus Tetrastigma; species Tetrastigma voinierianum. Next base: position 109,733 of record JAEQBH010003346.1, on the reverse strand, counting down.
ACCCATGGATGTATTAGGGTTTTCCTAACCCAAACATCATTTAAAACAAAACTAGGGTTTGTGTTCTTACCTCGAATCACTTGTTCTCCAAGCCTAGCTCCTTCTCTTCTCTTCATTGCTGTAGAACTTGAGCAAACTTGAAGAGATTCCCATCATTCTCTTCTAAGTTCTGTTTTCCCTCTCTCCCAAGCTCTCAAATACGATTTTGCTTTTAAATAAATGCTCTTCTATGATTCAAACAGACTTAAGTCACTTAATCCCATAAGACCTTGTTTGTCTCCATCTATTTTGCCTTTAATCGTTCTTTGACTTAAGTCCTTTATTTGCACTATTCATCACTTCCCCATTATTCACACTTCTCAAATATTTATTCTTTATTACTTATGACCCTTAGTCCTGATTTTTGTGTATTTTGCCATTTCTTTCACTTAGGTAAATTTCCTGTCTATCATTGGGCATTTACATTTGCATTTAAAACTCATTCTACTTAGGGTCCCTTATTTTTGCAATTTCCGCATTTGCCCTCACACTTGTGTAAATTTTCTAAGTTCAATCTTTTAAACTACTTATCAAATAACAATCAATATTCATTTAACAATTTTCTTCGAAATACCAATGTAGTTCTCCATTTATATCCGAATATATAATAAAATTATTATAAACATTTTAGGGTATTTTTGGGGCGTTACACATTAGACACCCGTCACCCCGAAAAACATGAAAATCCGACTATCTCGGAATTCAACGAAATTCGCCTGGTTAACTAGATTTCTCAAGACTAACTAACCATTTATTTCATCATGATCTAGAGAATTTTCTAGGCTTCGAGCCATTTCAACAATTTCACTATTCTGCCATTTTCATAAAATGATATTTCTTCTGCCTACAACCCTCCACATGTCTTTGTTCAGACTTCTTACCGGAGATATGATACCTCCGGATAAATGCACCCAATGTACAGTATTAATCGAAAAACTTTGATATATGACTTCATGTTATATGTGTATATTGTAATTGTGACCATCACATGTGGTCAAGTATGTATTATCTCAAGCTTCCCACCAAGCTATGTTTAGCACGTGCAAGGTTTCATCCGTGGTACTAAAGAGACGTCCGGTATCTTCAGAGGCGCTGAAGGCTACAACATAACAAGAGAGTCCACCATGCCTAGACATTGACTCGATTTTAAATGCAACAATACTGAGACAATGAAATATGTACTTTGTAATAGTGGAACTCATGCACAATTAAATGGGACCTGTGTGGACTATATGTGACACTCATAAACACCACTACGTGTGGTTGTATATGTTTATGTGATTATGATTATGATATTGAAATGGGCCCACATATGTTAGAAAATCGTTAAAAGAGTCTCACTCCTCCACCATCTCCTGCTCGCCTAAGCGAGGGAAGGCTAAGGCGCGACACATATAATTACATATTATATGATTTCCTAAGACTGATATAAATAACATGCACCCCCATTAGCACACTAATCTCCCCGTTTAGAGCTTCCCAAGACTCTCGCTTAGTACTTCTGTGACTGATTAGTGCCACGAACATTCTCCGGACAAGTTACCAAGACTCCGCATTGCGGCTATTAACCCTTGTTACGCAAGAAAATGTACGTTCTTCTGACACCCTATTCAATATCATTGTACCTGCACTTCCAAGTACTCACAGGATGGTGTCCCTCCTTATCTCACTATTACCACCATGTGGTGACAAACATTTACATGATAAAAAAAACAATTAAATACAAGAAAACAAAAGTAACAAGTTTCTTGTGCTAAGGCATATCTCATTTCATATGTAATTTACCTACTGGTACTGGCAAACAGATTTTGAGTTACACTCTACAGAGATATGATAATTCGATATGCACATTATGTTATATGTATACAAGAAATAAGACCACGCAGTGGTCATATGTATTATCCGCTTTCCCACTGTTATAGAGCTAATTAATCTTACGTTTCATCCTCAGAAGTACTAAAGAGGACATCCGAGACATCAGCTGCCGTGGCCACACAACATTGGGAGTAGATTTTGACTCGATTTTGAAATGTAAATTTCAAAGTTTGTAATATAGCTCAAAGGTACAAGTGAATGAGACTTAAATACATAGACATGACAGTTAAACACCACTACGGTGGTACTTACAAGTTTATTTCATTATGAAATTATATATGAAATGGGTCCACTAATGACAGAAAATCAGCTTAAGAGTCCCAGTCCTATGTCACGTTCCTCTCACTTGGTTTTTGGAATTGCATGGTAGACACATATCAGTGGTTTTATATGTTTTTCATAATTTGGGGTCAAATTGGTTTTATGGTGATTGCCCGCCACCACATGTGTGTCTCGGGTCGTCATTGCCTGCGGCAATGGGTGGTCAGGTCGCCCCGCACGACTTCCGCTTGGTTTTTGTCGCTCTGCAACGCTTATTTATGTTTTCATAATTCAACGAGTTAAATGCATATACACGGTATGTTAAATTAAATCAACGATCGCCAAGATGCTACATAACTATAGTAAAATATGTATTATAATAATGGTAGTAATCGTTTCATTACGTGATTATGCTATTAACCTATACGTCATTTATCCTTTGTGGTTTTTAATGATTTTGATTATATACATGTATTTATCGATAATAAGGTTGAATCCATGAAATTATTTTCTTAAAAAAATAAAATAAAAATGACTTGTTATCATATTAATTTCAATTTTTAATAAATAAACAAAACTCATATGGAAAATAATAAAAAATAAAATAATATTACTAATAATTAAAATAATTTATTTTTATATGTAGTAATTAAAATAATTTATCATATATTATTTTTCACAACATAAAACCAAACTATAAGTATTTTAAACAAAATTTCATTTTATAAATTATAAAATAAATTTGTACTATTTTGGACAATAACTGTGATAGGACGATCGAAGCCAAACAACATTGTCTTGAATTAGACGGGCTAAATATCCAAACCATTTACCACTGCGATCCGAAAGGGCCAATCCTTGACCTGTTTTCACATCTACCTCCTCACCCGCCTAACCCAAAATACTCAACCAATCCATTGGAACAATACCCATATGAAAAATAAATAAAATAATATTAATATTAATGATAATTAAAATAATGGATCATATAACATTTTCACCACATAACAATAAAAGTGTTTTAAACTATATTTAATTTTATAAAATATTTTTAAAATCATAAATTATTTTTTTTACTATTTGCCTACTACAAAGAACCGGGCCCAACTAAAGAAACATGGGCATATAGTGAAAATCAATACATACTAAGCAATCTAACCAAGGAGAGAGGCTCAAAACTTTTTGCATAATTCACACAACCTTCAATTTAAATGCAATAACAATAAATTAAAGAGATAAGGGTAGAGAAAGCAAAACCCGACATCATAAGAACTTCAGACAACCTCGCTTCACGGCCCACTTATTCTCAACTCAACCTGAGGGTTCTACTTAGTGCGCCCAACCCGGCTTCTTTTACACTTGATTATGGGTCAAATGGGCACCTCTTCAAGCTATACAAACTTGAAGTTTGAAGCTTCAATCCCGAGCTTCTTTACACTTGGATTTTGGTTCCAATGGGCTCTTCACAATTCCTTCAAGTTATACACACTTGAAGATTTCTCACTTAAGCACATGACACACTCTTCCAAGCTCTCACATATATCAAATACAACCTCGCGCTTGATGAATTAAAGTGCACTCTAAAGTATGCAAGCTGGGATGTATGCAATAACAACCAAGTAATAACTGACAGCAACCACAACCTAGCTCACTCGACACTAGTCAAGATATAGCCGCGTAATATGATCGCTAAGGGAATTCCGTGATGAGTATCCTCCTAAATTTCAACTACAACCGCTTCAAGTCACTCAAAATTCTCATGCATACTGTGTGATCCAAAATGGACGATCAACCCGCTGACCGTTTCAGGTCGTCTCAGACGCCCCAACCCCGGGGTCCATCACCTCATGGTCTCAAGGTTCATTCCACTCAAGTTAGAGTTGGGAGTGGCATATATCCCATTTGTTTTGTTTTTAGCTTTATTAACCGCCTACTTATTTGTATAGATTCTTTCGTGATGTAAGTATTAGCCAATAGTAGGCAGTGGTCTTTTTGTTTGTGGTTTATACTACCTTTGGCTAGAAGAATTAGCTAATCGTATACCATGATGTAGTCAGCTTCCATGCATGATTGTAGTTTTGGTCGACAGTTCCATGATATTCAACCTTAAGATCCACCTTTAGCTAATCACAATACAAGGCACACCGATCAGACTGTTGATGAGAAGTTATACCTCTTCTACTTTGCAAGTCACCCCAATTACCACCACCATACAGGTTTTACTCCATATGAAGACCAATGAAGTCTTCCAAAAAAAAAAGGGAAAAGCAATAAAAGAAAAGAAAAGAAGAAAATAAAAAGTCGTGACACTACCAGAAACCCAATCAATGGCCTGGTATATGGCTTAAAGCTCTAAAGCCCGATGCCCCTAAACCTTAATCGTTGTCAGAGCCACCATTTGAAGCTCATACACTGCGGTATAGCTTTAGCGTGTTTCAGAAAAGCTTAATTCTCGTCATCTCTGAGTCCCGGTGAAGCCCCAGTTTGTGGTCATGATCCTTTGGCTTGATGCCCTAAACCTTAATTGGTTGGGAGTCATCTGCGGACCCCGCTACACCTTGACTTCTAAGTGAGTTTTTAGTACGCACCTACATTGCAAATCAAGGAAAAGAATAAGAGCGTAGTTAGTCCTACGAGGTTGGTCACGCTTAAGGCCATGGCAAGAGCGCTAGGTTGGGGAGGGAAGCTTGCACTTTATTGGCTCAAGCCGGTTACCTTAGGAACAATTAGATTTCAGAATTGTGTCACTTCCCTGAACCGATGTCGTCTCTAAACTCTTGCTCTTATATGGTAATTGTTCTTCATGACCATTTCTTCAGATTGAGGTCTAAATTGTTCTACTAAAGGTAAAGATTATTTTGTACACACACTTTGGAATAATATACACACTTTTGTGGAAACACATGATGCAAATCCTTAATTGTTTTTAGCATTGCTAAGGACTAGCAACGTTGTCTATTGGGGTGGATTAGTGCCTAAAAAGTACTATTTCAGCCCTATTCAAGATAGGTTTGAGTGCGCTTAGCAAGACTAATCATATGAATTAAGACAATTGACATGTATGTGTCCACTTAGTAACTACCACCAATCCTGAATATTTTTGTAATTTTGGTGTGCTTCGCGAGCCTCAACCGCATCAAGTTTCATGTCGTTGTGCTGAATGTTGAGGATTCACAGTGATTTCATCAACCGAAAATGAAGAAATATCAAGTGGAAATAACGAAAAATGAAGCTAAAGTGGATGGCGTAAGGGAAGATGAATTTTGGCTATGATTGCGGTATTTATTAAGGATTGGCGGGGGTGAATCATACGGGAAATTTCTAACTTAGCTAGTTCGGTAATTCTCGCCAGTTAGTTAAATTTATCGTAGTTTGAATGAAAATTTGCAATATTCATAATACTGCCAAAGGCGAAATTTCACTAGGTTAGCGAAATTCCCGCTTAGCTAGCGAATACCACCGGCGGTAAATCTTCCAATTTCACCATATTCGTAGAATTTCAGCGAAATTTTCGCTATCCCAGCTTAGCCTGATAATGAATGCCTCAAGTGGATTTTTGTACATTTGATCCCAAACGACCCCGTTTGATGTGTATTACCAATATAGCTCTATAAAATTTCACATATTTTAGGTGTTTTAGTATTTTCACACATTCTGGGTGGACTATATAAACCCCATAGTTTTGTAACCCTAAGTAACTTTTAATTTTTCAAGATATTAATGCAGCTTTTCTATTTTCTCTCTCTCTCTTCTCTCTCCTCTCTTCTCTCCTTTTCTTGGTTGCCAAACACCTCCAAGGATGACAACTTGGAGGATGAGCGGCTAAAACCACTTCCTCTGGAAAAGGCCACTGGGAAGGATTCCAGTCGCTGGTGGTTCCCCCGTTTTTCACGCACAGTTTTTATATTTCCTGTCTCATTTTCAACTTTAGGTTTAAAGTTGATGTACTTCTTTCAATACTTTAAAAAAGCTTTAGGGTTTAGTGTATTCTCTAGTTTTAGACACTAATATCCATTAGCTGCCATTTACGAGCCACCGAGGTTAAGGGGTTAGGTTTCTCAATCGTAAGTGCATCCACTTTGATCAATACTTGGTAATCTTAGGTTCAGTGGATTCTTATTTTTAGATCCATCGAGACTCATTAGTTACCCTTACGAATCATCGAGATGAGTCATGATAGATTTTCACTGTAGGGAACCATAAATGTTAACAAGCTTTCATCAAAGGAAAATTATTAAAGGTTTAGGTTTTAATGCCAAATGAAGATCCCTGCTCTGGGAGATATATGTCATCCCCAACAGTACTAACCCTGGACCTCTTAGTTAGCCTAGATCTAAACTCAGCCTAATGCTTTTCAAGGAGTTCTATTTTACATTTGTATTTTATTTCTTTCGCTTCAGGTAAACCACCAACCCGCTTTTTACCCCCACCTTAAAATCCAAACCAAATTCAACCATTTCAAATCATTTCCCATGAAGAAACCCATCCTTATGTTCGAATTTAGATTCACTATACCGCAAGAGTTTTGACTACTGGGCAAAGTGGGGGAGGAACAGATATAATTTGTTGATTCCGCCACTCCTACTGCGGGTACCTAATCACAACTCAGCTTCAGTTGTGGTCGAGCATAATGCTTTGATGAATATTTAGTGTTGGGTGTGGATATTCTAAGGGATCTGATTAAGGTCTAGATCGAGTATTCTTAAAACTCTCTCCTTAGTGGGGTGGCACGCTTGAGAAGGTTAAATCCTCGCACATCGCACCTTGAAATGGTTGAGAGTGATGTCCAGTGGGCCTATAGATTGTACTCCCACTGAGGAGCTTTCAGTCTGTCGTGTTCCACATCTCCATGCTAATGCTATATATTCTAGATCCCCCATAAGTGTTTGGAGAGACAATTTTAGATTGAACCGAGGATGACTTCTATCCTACGAATCAAATTAATAAGTGCATTCCTGGTAGAGAAGAGAAGGAGCTTCGCAACAAGACAATATCCTTGTAGTGAAAGTCCTCGAGAAACCACTCCACAAGAGAGGCGACTGAGAGCAGGACCAAATGCAATCCGCAAGATCCTCATCTCTTCCATAACACGATACGACTTTCGTGATGAAATTTTTTTCTTTATGGGGGTGGATCACATCCATCAAACAATACAAGCACGTTTGACCAAGTTTGACCAAGTTTGACCAACCAATAGTAGGTGGGGGCCAAGCAACTTTTTCAAGTGATGAATAATTTTGGGTCGACTAAGGCACCATTTCGTAGGCCTCGCCGATACCACGGTCTGGCAGACTGTCAACGCGAAAATCCGACTTAATGATAAGAAGTTAAGGTCTGTGTGTCTAAACAAAGATTTGGACGCCAAGTCACTGACTTTACTCCGGAAACAACCCTAGCTCTATATATAAGCCTGGGCTTTGGATTCCAAGCGAGGATCCAACCCAAACCCGAGAGAGAAGTCCTCCTAAACCCGAAAACCCCAACTGTGGTCGTTACATTTTTAGCCAATCGGCTCAGCCGTGGAGCCATTCCTACGCCACTATTACCAGACACGCCAAGTACCGCTACTGGTCGCCGATTTTGTCATTTTCCTGGCTTTATTTGTCACCCATACTTTTTTCCACCATTTTTGGACCCTCTGAACTCATTTCCGTGGTCCTTTTCTCTAGATTCATCACCGTTTGAAAGTTACGGCAAAAACAAATTCGGCCGACTGTTGGATCGAGTTTTCCGGCCACCACAGAAACCTTTGGACCAAGGTAAGGGTACTGATGTGTTCCTGGTCTCTTGGGCTTTTCATTGATATGTGGTTTGTAAATTTTGACGCCGCTTAGTTTTCCATTTTTAGGTTGTTTCTGCAATTACCGAGATGTCGGATCAAATAGAGTAAATTAATTGGTCAAATTTGGCAAAATTGAAGTTGTATTAGTGAAATTGATGTTTTTAGAATTATTGCGGTTCACTTGAGAAATTAGCTCTCAAATAAGTTCTCCCAATTTTAGGGTATATTTAGCTCTTATAGTGGCCCACTGTAATTGGGCCTAATATCTGAGTTAAATTTGGTTGTCTCATAGTTCTAAAAGTTATTCTAAGGCCTTGTGATATTCCAATGTCAGCTGTTCACTATCGGAGCCTAAGTGGCTTTATTTATACATGTGCACCTCACACGATGATCCTCTAGGGAACAGGATCGAAAGGCCTGTGAGTCTGTGTGGTGTGGAGTGGTTTATATGTTTTTAAATGATTTGGGGTATTATGTTGATTATCTATTGTGATTAAATATTTGACATATATACTGTTTTGATCAAATGGTTGGTTGCATACAAATGTGATTATCTGGCTCTATATAAACAAGTTATCATTTTATGAGTTTCCAATATTTTAAATATTTGGAAGTTTTAATTGAAGTTCCTAGATGAGTCTGTATTTGAATACTTTGGGTGACAACAGGATTGAGCCAACCGCTGAAAACTTATTGTTTTAAGAAAGAGATTTTAGATCTTGGTGAAATGATTATGATACAAGATCGCTTGGAAAAGTAATTTCAGGAGTGAAAACACGATATATATTATTTCCACTACGTGAGGCCCAAGTTATCGACGGTATGCCACGACAATGTGAGTTTGGTTAGATATTATTTCAATTCGCAGGGAGGTCGTGGTTTCACCGACGCGGTGGTATGCCACGATGTCGGAGATTGGTTATATATTATTTACACTATCATGAGGGCCTGACACACACGACTGCATGCCACTTATCGAGTTTGATATATAATATTTCCACGGCCGTGGCTCAAGCCATCGACGGGTGGTTTGCTCTTAGGTCGCGGAGGTGGGCGTCCAATTCGCTTATGATGCTCTTTATGGTACGGTATATTGTTGGTCTCTGATTAAAGTATAAGTATTTCAATATTTATGGTTATGGTATTTCTCATGAAGTTATTTTACCACATGATGGTTGGTATATTCTTATGTTCAATTTTTTATGTTAAGTAACAAATTCGTGCTATAATTTTCTTTAATAATCATGTTCATAAACTTTTTGGAAAGCATGAACTTCATGTCGCTGGACTTGGCAAAGTTAGGGTTTTGCGGTAAATGTTTGCTAAACTAGGAACATTACAAAGGAGTGGACGTGGAGGTCTTGGAGAGAGAGGAAAAGAAATTTCAAAATAAAAAACGTTATTTCCATATAAATGCCACCACCGAGATTTATTTCACGTTGTTTTAAATCGTTCCTTAGTCCGCATGCCTTCATAGGCTTATTTCGCTACGATGGACACCAATTTTCCCGCCACCAAGAAGTATACACTATCGCATCTATCGGTTTTGTTTTGTGTTGTATTGGACTTATTCATCTCTACTTGTACCTCTAAATTCACAAATATTCTTAGAATGCTCTGATATTAGTACTGAAATCATATGAGTCCTTATTATTTATGTTTGTGGTTACGGCCTACATTAAGATAGGTCTGTCGTGGTTTGTCGATATTTCTATATAATCAACAGGGTATCGTGTACGCATGTGGCTTATTTATTTCTTAGGGGTGGGGTTCCATCAGGCATTCCTATGGTTTTGTACGTTGACTTCATCATGACCACCCGGAACCCCGGGAGGGGTATCCTGCCTGCTCTCACAATATGTTTCAAAAGAAGGGTGTTCTCTAAAGCAAATAGATGTTTTTATGTCAACAATACAGAGGCGTCTAAATCATCTTTTTACTCCATTGTATAACAAGAATTATTTAGAGTTAATACTTTTTCTCTTTTAGTGCTACATGGATCATGTCGAGTCATGTCAGAGATGCTTTCTTTCTTTGAGCCGGAAAAGCGCTATTTCAAGAGAAGAAAGAAAGCTCGCGCGCCTCCTTCGCCATTTTGGACAAAGGTGGGAAGACTAGAAATAGAATTTCGTGTTTAAAGATGATTTTTGTCCATACGTAAACCAAAAAATACTTGTTTCTTTGCCATGGTTAGAGAGACCAAGTCGTTTATGAGATCATCCTTCGACCTTGCAATGGGTTTTATTTGATTGGTGAGTTGTAAGTGACGTGGTGCCTCATGAAGGTGCTTTGTTTTTTTTTGCGCTTGGAGGGGTGCAGTTCTTCTTATTTTCCGTTCATCTCTGTAAGGCACAACTTACGACATCTCTAACATGCTTCTTCTACTTATCAAAAAATCCCCGTCCGACCACCTCGCTCCACTCGCCATGGAAACCACCTTACGTCTCTTCAAGAGAAAACCCTTCCTCCGAGCCCCAGACCCGACCTCATTTTCTCGCCTGCGATTATGAGAGCCCTTGCTCCTGAATGACCATGTCTTGTTGGGGCTTTTCTTTTAGGCCCATTGACCTAAAAGTGAACATAAGGCCAATTTGCCACCTGACAGTCGGTGGGTCCACTCCCTCATCCACCCTAGGATGTGGTTTTAGCCTCCCACGCACCTAAACAAGCTCTACCTACCCCTATCTCAAATGGGTCTCTTACCCTTCCAGACAACCCTCAATCATCCCTTCTGATAAGAGGCCTAGGCCCATCTCAGAGCCCAAACTCCCTTCATGGGGCTTCAAACTGGGTTGCCTCGTCTCTAAAATAACTTTAGCCTAACCCATTTGCTTGCACACAACAGCCTTACTTTCAACAAATTAGATTTTGAAACCTGTGTCAACTTCTTCGACACTCCACGCCAGATCGAGCCTCCCAAAACCCACCCCACTCCTCCCATCCTGCCACACATTGTGTCCCTCGAAGACAAGTCCTTCCCAATATGCAAGACTTTTCCTCGCTTTCTAACACGCTCCCCCATGCCTGAAGTCCCATGAAAATCTTGTACCAAGGAAGTCATAACTCACCCCAACCCCGCCCTGGGCTCATCGACCTCATCAAAAAGACAATACCGCCACCCCAAAATCCCACTCACAACCTTCTTCTACTCTATCCCGTTAACACACCCATTGCCATATCCCTTTCGCACTTGTCCTTTTGTAGAAAAACCTACAGGTCCCTTTTTGTCTACAGAGGACCACGCTCCATCTATCAAGAAAAAACGGTTTTCCTCTATAGAAATCTAGAACGCATCCTCCTTTAACTCAAACATAAGCGTGTAATAAGAAATTCCTCCCTTGGTGACGTGGACAACCTCAGTTCCCCTTTACCACACTGAGTCAAACTAATCCTTCAAAGCAGCAAAAGACAGAGTCTCATCATCTCCCCAATGACCCACCAAACACCAACCAAGGATATGCTTTTTGTCAGTTAACATCCCAAATGTAAGTAGATGTTGTCACCACGCCTTACCTCGATCTATTCACCACCTCCGTGATGAGACTCCAAAAAGCATCGAGAAAACTCATTCGAGAGGGGGCATACTGGCGGGGCATCTCGGGGATAGCAACTGCCAAAGGAGCCTCTATAGTAAGTGAGAAGATAGACAACACACCACAGCCTACGCTGAGGAACTTCCATCATCGCAGACCTATTGGCCCTGACCCTTTCCTCCTTCAACCTAGACTTGTCGAAACTCCCTTACCCTTGACAACACGCCCACCTGTCTAAAAAGCAAGGAAAGTTCTCTATCACCAAATCTGATCCATTTCAAAAATTCTCTCCCCAAGAATTACCTTAAAATTTTCCTCTCTTAGCAAATTTCGAAATCTCAAACGATTTTGAATCAAATCCTGCAAACCAAGAAGTTATTCACCCACATGGTCGGTCATTTACCACGGGAAGCAAGAAAATTTCAGCCCTCATACTTTTACATATAGCCTAGGTTATGGCTATATGTCTAGGTGTATGATCCCTTACACCACAAATTTTAGATACGAAGGTTCACTAAAAGAAAAGATCTCAAAATGTATAAACACTCAAGCAAGTACGACATCGAGGGTGGGGCGGGTGGGGTGACACTTCAATTAGGAATCGATTAAAAGCAAAGACATCTTTCATAAGAATCCTTCATCTTTTCTTATTTGCATTCTATTCCTCAGACATTGTTATAAAATTAAATTTCATCACAATAATGCAAATATTCACAGAGAAAGTCATAAATAAAAATCAATCAATCAATTAAAATCAACAAAATAGGTAGAATACCCAATAAAGATCAGTGTTCGAATAGGGTGTGCTAGCTAAAGCATGGGAGTCCAGGTATTAGCAAGGACCAAAATTGGTTACTAGTCAACAGCTTAAGAACTCCACAAATCTGCTGACATCAACCAAACGACTCAACCCACCAACGGAAAAGCTAGAACAAAGGAATAATTTAGGGGGGAAAACTAATGATCCTAAACTAAAAGCAGCTGGTTAAGCATATGTTGTTCTTTTTTCCTTTAAGCAGGTTATACAATATAAATTCATTGATCATATAACATCCTTTTGAAGATTATCGATCGTACAGTTTATGAAGCTCATTGATTATATTCGAAATTTTGAAATGACGAGAGAAACACTTTTATCCGATACAGGAAACACACAAAACCTCCGGGATGAGAGAGCAAAGACCTAAAAGCACTGATCACCAATCAGAGTAGAATATGTTCATTGGCATAAACCCATACAGAGAGACAAGAAGAAAAACCAAAATAAGGGAAGATGAGCTGAATGCAACAAAGATCCATGATAAATGAAATCGCTTAAAGGAAAGAAAAACAGACAAACAAACACCATGAAACCAAACCCCAGCAGAAAGAAAAAAAGAACACTTTATACAAGACTATTTATTCTTGACCATGTCCAAATGGTAAAAAGTTTTAAAATAAAAATAAACCCACACTGAAAATATAAGATGTTCGACACTATGATTTTCCAAGTATGAATCCTCTTCAAGACAATGCAGGTATGGAGAGATTCCTCAATTGCATTAAGGATATATGATGCACAGATCAAGGCTGACATCACCCAAAAGACCATGAAGATATATCGTAATCGCGATTATCATTACCTTATGCAAAGCGAGGAGCACAAGGCCTGGTCAAGCAAGAAGATATCCCCATCACTTGTGTCAAAAATCCACACCAAATACTAAACGCACTGCATACATAGTACAAGCAACACATGTGATACATCAAAGAAACGTGAGATGAAGCCCATCGAATATATTGCGTTTTATCAATAAATATGTTGACATCTTCGCTCCACTTTCTCGCTTCCCTTGAAATAATAAAGGTAATAACTTTAGCAGTTCCAATGCTTACTTCCATTAATCTATGTTATGACCAACTCTCCTAAAAGCCTGCTTTTGTAAAATAATATGAATATCATGCCTTTAACACCCTCCCTCACGTGAAGTCCTATACCCGCACGTGAAGAAGCAACAAACCAAATTTGAAATCCCTCTAAGTGGATCTTAAATCAACAAATGGGAATAAATTGAAAGAGGTGGTTCGAACCTGTGATCCCCACAAATCCAAAGCTCTCATACCATGTTACGACTAACTCTCCTAAAAGCTCAAGCTTTTAGATTCAGTTTAATATGAATATCATGCTCAACAATCAAATATAACCTACTCAAAGCAAAGAAAATGGAGCGTGACAAACCAACTCCTTTTTCAGTGGTGAAGTGTGTAAAACAGTTCTGGGCTTTAGATGACCAAAATTTTTTGGAATTTTTCCTCATCATGAGTATAAACACACATGTATGTATATATATATATATATATATATAATGGTAAACCATCAAAACAGTATATTAATGGAAAAGGGATTTAACCTACAAGTATACAAGAAGTATAAAAAGGCTCCAAAAAAAAAGCAAGCCAAAAGAAAGTTTAAAGGAAAGCAAACAAGCCCTATAAAGTGACCAAAAGATCCAAAAAATCAATTACATTCAAGCCCGTATAAGCTTTGTCATTTCTTCAAGATTGTGAGTCAATTTCTAAATAATCCCATGGAAGAACACTTGAATGTTGTGTATTAAATTCTATAGGGTACCTCAAGGAGTCCTCAGAATTGATGCCTTCAAGAAAACTCTAAATAGAACCCGGAAGTTTATACCAATGCATCGATGTAGTCACCTAATATCGATCAAAATCTGTTTCTGGTATCATGAATGTGGAAATTTAAGGATATGGTGAAGCAAGAAGCAGCAAGTAGTAGCAAGAAGAAGGCTGGAAGGCACTTCAAGCCTGGGGCCAAGAATATGAAGGCATGTGGTTAAACGTCTACTTATCGATCTTTAGTCGAGGGCCAAAGGTCCCATGAGGTTCTGTCAATTAGCTATCAAGTATTGCAGCTAGAACCCTGCTCATCATGCGATTGGACGCATCCCTGAGATTGATCGATACTCATTAGTGAGAAAATCGAGAACAATGTCACTATGAAACATGCCCTTCTAAGCTTAATGAAGAAGTATCCCTCGACTAAAGCCTTCATCGTCCTATTTCCATGAACTCAGTCTTAAGTTAGGAATGTCAAACATATATTGTCCAGTTTGAGGGGAGTGTAGAGAGTCAGCCAGACAAATTCTCAAGATATTGCTCGAGCCATGCGGTTGCTCTTGCTATGTAAAGCAGATTTATCAGACATGTAGCCAGCACATCTTAAGTCAACTTCCTAAGATAGTCATAGAACTGTAGTGCCTTAGTCAGAAACATAGTTGTATACAACTCGTAAAGTGATCCTCATCTTGCATATGCATCTAGCCTATTGCTAATAAAAACAAAGAAAAGTTTCACAAAACTCGACTTACAAAGCTGGGTTTGAAAAGGATGTGAAACAGTAAGGCTTTTGTTCTTCAACAAAGCTTCTCAGAAGTGCAAGGGGGAGCAGGTGAAATTTGGAAACTAGGTAAAGTGTCATATGGCCTATGCAAGATTTCATCTCTATTTGCCTTATCTACTTTCAATACATAATGCAAAACAAAAGGGAGATGCATGTAGTGATTTTCAAAAGTTTATGATTCAAAAGGGTTTATGTACATATAAACATTACCTTTAAACTAAAATTGACACCAAGTTTGAAAACAAAGATGAAAGACAAACCATACAAGAACAATTTCAGTCATTGGTTCCATGATTAACCAGAATTTCCACCAAAGTCTAATGTCTTTATGTAACTGACGGCCAATAATTGTAAAATTGTCCCCCCCCCCCCAACCTAGCACTGGCATGGCCTTAAGCTGTTGAACAACCTAGATATGATAGTTAATGCCTTCTTTCTTATTCAACTACAATGTAGGGTGCAATGCTTAAAACCGACTTCACCAAAGTCCGCGTGGTAACTGGGTCCAATCGATGACCCTTCAACCAATTAAGGGATTAGGTGAGCCAAAAGGATCAAGTGGACCACAAACTCTACAAAGCCACCTCGACTCGAATACTTCAAAACTGGGCACCTACAACTTAAATCCCTACCATCCACCCATGTAACGAACACTCAAATCGATGACTCCCAACCACCAAGGCCAGGCAGGTTTCAAAGGCTTTCGCCATACCCCACTGACTGTGCTTCGGGTTTCAAGGCAAACCACGACTTTATTTTTCTTTTTCTTTGCTTTTCTTTCTTTTTCCTTTTGAAGACATTATTCTATGGGTAACACAAACCCACGAAGGCCAACATGCCTAAGGCCTACTTTCAAGAAAGCGAAGGAGGTAAACAAATCTACACCTCTTATTGAAACAATCGTGTAAGCAGGTGGAATTGGGGCTTAAGGAAATGTTCAAGTTGAGGATGTCGGAACTACAACTGACCAAAACCGGTTTCCAAGCATGGAATTTGTTCTTAACATAAAGGTGGACAAATAAAGGATTCTATTCTCCAAACAAAGGCAATTCAATCTGTCCACCCAAGCAATTCAATCAGTTCAATCAAAGAAAACAACATACATGGTAAAGGCACAAACATGGTATGCAAAAATCAGATATATAGATCGGGATTAGTTTTTGATATAGCCACAAATGGTTAATACACATGAATACAAAGCCAACATACAAAAGTATCACCGCTCTTACTATGGCTAATACGAATCCTAATCAAAATTAAGTGAGGAGTCGATAAAGTCGCAACCATACAAAATCAAGAAACTCAACCGTCGCTGTGGTGGTGGTGGGTCTCGTGATCGCCGCCGCCGCCAACATCCAAAGATGATGCCGCCGTAGTTCCTCCTCGATCCAGGAAGGCCCGGGCATCATCATGATCTGCCAAGCATAGAGTGACACCCCGGGCCAGCCTCTCGATCCTTCGCGGGTCGTCATAGCCGCTAGTGAGCAAGATGGCATCCATCACACCTCGCACTTAGAACTGGCGCGAACATATCAGTGTGAATGTGCCGAATAGATGGTCGGAGACATCACCAGGGCCGCTGATGTAAGTGATGTGTGAGTAGGAGACGGAGGGACATCCGGCCGCCTGACCCCAGATCTCGGCTCAGGCGTATTACTGCCTCTATGAAGTCCTCGGCCACCGACCCGGTACCTCCTCCCGGTCCTCTGCCGGAAAGATACGGTATGGTCATCACCTCCATCTGATGGGAACGGAGGGCATCTATCATCTCAATTTCTATCTCTGGGGAATCCCATATGCTCGGTGGTGAACCCGGCAGAGAAGTCTCCAACACAACAATGTTTCCCGCCAGAGACTAGGTCCTTCCGATGGGACCTTCTCCTAAATGCATCAAGGAGGTCATCACCAAATTTCGAGGATTCGAACTAATATCCTCCGAGATCCTGTGAAAGAGCCTCTGCCCTCCGCGCACTAATGGCCGTGAGCGGAAAGACTCGGGTCAGAATAAATGGTCGATCGCTGCGCGATCCCAGGCGGAGCCCCTATAAAATACCGGTCCGGGCCAGTTTCGCCGTTGCTCGAACCATCTCGAAGTGAGGTGGGCGAGCCCAATCTCTATAACCTCCGCACGTTTGGCCAGATAATGCAGCCCAAAGCTACCGGGGCCTACGCCTGAGTACTTCCTGGGGCGATCATCTATAGAGAACTCCGAAGTCACACGACACCAACCAAGCCTCCCTTGAGATGAGTGATAAACCGCTAAAGACCACCGGGGTATTAATACTATCTCTGGTCATGAAGCAAGAGAGAATACCAGTCCTCAATCAACCGCGAATCCCCTCGAACCTGGATCGCCTAGCGCTTGGACATCATGGTACGACTTCGATGAAAGTCTCTTACGATGGAAATGCATATCTCCGGAATGGGGTTCCCCACAACGGCCTCCCCGATCCTTCGAGGCCGGTGACAATCGAGGCGATGGCGTCGCCTTCCGGCGTTCGACATGTGACCGGTGATGACGGGCCGATAGGAAGATGATCGACTCACGGGCCCGATGCACCGCTGAGGTCACTCTAACTCTCCGAGGCACGCGTGATAGCGCCCGGTGGTCCCATCCGGTTCACCGGATAACGACGAATCCCCAGGCCTCGTGCACGCCGGACCGCCGGATGGTAATCGGAGCCGGACCGAGTCGGGCTCTCGCCGTATCAATCTAACCCGCGTCAAGGCGGGATCCACTCTCAGTACGGTAATCCATATCCAAATCAATACTGGAAGAGGGCTAGACTCACCGAAAATGTAACTGCAGCACCAATATCCAACCGGAAGCTCACCGGGAGGCAACTGGCCACAATCGGGGCTAGAAGACCAACCAGTGGCTCACCGGGTCGCGGTGTCACACCGGCTCACTGTGAAGCAACAAGGCTCTGCAAAGGTCTAACCGCCGGGAGCGTGGCACCACTAGTCAACCAAGTGGCAAGGATGCGCAGGGCTACCACAGGCGAGGCACCACGGGTGGCTCACGTGCAGGCAATCGGCCCTCGCGCGGGAGTGACCTTTCCGCAGAGGTCGACTCGTATTACACAGGTCGGGAGGTGGATATGAAGACCTTTGCCATCCCCTCTCAGTTTAACATTAGGCTGTCACAGAGTCAAGGGTCTCTACACTGTGTTTCACTATTTTTAGTTTAATTTGGCTCAAACGATTATACCAATTCCTCGCAAATCGAAATTCAAAGTGGTTATTTATCACTATATGAAATTAAAAATATATATATATATAGATAGTATATATATATATATATATATATATATATATATATATATATATATATATATATATATATAATGAGGAATAGTATATAAAACTATACCAAATTTTCTATCACAAAATATTTATAGTATAAACAAAATTACTAAAAAGGGAAAAACTGCTAATTTAGGAAACTTTCGAAAAATAACTGAAATTATCAAAATTAACTAAATTAAGACAAAAAGCAAAATTGTTGAACTGCAATATCACTGAACATACTAAGCATACACCTTGAAAGTGGTCAAGGCAAAGACCAAGGCATCCTATAAGCATTATCGCCAACGGAAATAAGCGAAAAGTGGTCTTTCCTCTCGATCTTCCTGGCACCTCCTATCCGAATGGGAACCAATACCCATCCAAAAACAATAGAACGGGTGTGTCCAAAGACTCTTCATGAGCCGATCAATAAAAGGCACCCGAAGTGGTTCTTTCGTGTTACTCTCATTGAGCCTCCTATAGTCAATGCATTACTCCAACCGGTAGTTAGCCTGCAGACAATTTTTCACCCTTTCATTCTTACGTAGTCACCTGATTTTTAGGTACCACCGAATGACCACCCAAGTGCTAATCGAAACGGGGTAAATGATACCGCTGAGCAATTTGTATGACCTCAATGCGAACTACTTCGCAGGTGGGGTTCAACCTACGCTTGGGTCATTTAATAGCTTTAGACTCCTCTTCTTCTAAATAGATGATGGGTACAGATGATGGATTTATGCCTCAAATCAGAAATTTTCCATCCCAATGTTTTCATATTGTCTTGAGAAGGTGTAGCATCCTCCCGTGCGCTGGTCAACAAGGAGGAAATTAATCGGGCACCGCTTCATTTTCTTCCAAAACATACTTTAATTCAACCGGAGTGGTTTGAGCTCTAGCCGCTGAGGTCCCTTTCGTTCATCACCGTATAATGGGAGGTAAAATTTCGCTTTTCCTCCAATACCCTGCACTAAACTCATGCTGAGGTTCATGTACTGACACTCACAATTCTGAAAGCACAAATTTTGCTCCCCGCTCGGCTTCATTTGTTTTTCCGTGATCGCATCTATGACACGTGACTTCACTTGGCCATCTCCTCGAGCGATGTCTTTTACTTAAATGAAAATATTTGTTCTGGTCATATTCCCTAAATGTGAGTTGCATAACCCCGCTTCTAAGTAGCTGCTTTATGGCACCTGGCTTAAACGGCTCCCAAAATAACACGGGGATGGTCAACCTGTTGGCTATGTATCAAGCACAACAAAGTCCACCGGATAGTAACTCCATTCAATTTTGTATTAGAACATCCTCAATGGTCCCTTTTGGTATTTTTAACAGATCTAGCGCCTAAGATTACAGATGGAAGTGGGTTTCAGCCACCCAAACCCAATTGCTTGCATATGGAATAAGGCAAAAGGTTCAGTTAATTAGCTCCCAAATTCAATAGTTGCTTTCTCCACACTAAAGCCTCCAATATCCGAGATTGTGGACATCTCGGTCTGTATTTCACCTAAGTCTCAGACTCAAGGATGCAGGCACTCACTTGCCTTACCAAGGCCTTTTTATTCACACATTAAGACCTCTTTTACCGGTGCATGTCCTTCAAGAATTTATGTAAGACTGCTGGATCATGTCAAGGAGAGGAATATTAATCTCTCACTTGCCAGAAAACCTCAATGTTTCTGATTTGGTTAACGGAACTTTTCCTTCTGAGAGCTTTTGTGGAAATGGAGAGGTGATATATCGACCTTCTTCTCTTCCATATCAAGGTTTCGTTTCTTCTGGTGGATAATCAAATCCAAGAGGTCGGATCTGACCGGATTCAGAGATGGGTCCGTTGGCTTCACCTCTACCACTTCAGAGTCACTACCTTTAACTTTACCGGCCTCTGGACATTTGGATCATTGGTCAAGACATATTTATCTCATTCCTCATGTTATTGTGGACTGAGGGAGCCTTCCTTTCTGCATATACATCCCCGCAGCTTGCCGGGTGGATAGTTTTGAAATTTTAATGCATATCGTCCGCCTCGCTTAGTGAGCTTTCACCGTCTGCGTACTTTTCTTCTCGATTAGTTTGAATATTCAAGACCGTTTCTACAAACGTGCCTGCTTAAGTTTAGATTCGTCTGCTCAATGAGAAGAAAGTGTAGGAGGTCGTTGTTGTATCAAGTGGAAACTTCAACCGCCGTAAGGTTCTCGTAGGGCGTGATGGGGTTTTGGTTTCATGATAGGTTTGGATGATTTCTCCAGCTAGTTATAGGTGTTACCATATGGAGCATCTATGGGTGGTTTATTTTGATTTAGGACATGGGCATACTTGCACAAGTAGTTCCTCGTAGATTATTTGACCGAAATTGAAGCAAGAAAGTCGATGCGTATAACTCATTAACCGTTTGCATTTCATGCTGATTTTTCATTTGTACCATCCAATCTTCAGTTAAAGTGGCTCGGCTGCTTTCATCTCGTGTCTCGAAAGTGCATACATGCCCCCGGGTGGTCTCAAGCCTCACCTTTCATTCCCTGATCTCGTTCATCCCATGCCTCGAGGTTTCACCACATAGTTCAAAAGTCCATGGCTTCATATCCTGGCTAACAAAAGTTACTCCCCACAATATGTTAGTTCCAATAGTTGTCATATTGGACACACCATCATAAAAATGGTTCACTAGCATCCATGTATCAAAACCCATGATGTGGACAAGCACTAATGGCTCCATGAATCTATCCCAGCACTGCAGAACCCTCTCACCATCTTCGAGTCGCAAAGGTAAATTTGTCTCTTCAAATCAGGCTGGCTCCATGAAAGATCAAGAATTTCTTAAAACTCGCTTAGCAAACAAATTTCACTTCTTATGGTAGGTTCTAGTCCCAATGAGTTAAGCCAACCCGCCTTGTCCTTTAGTGGTCACTGAAATGTTTTCAAATTTTTAGCAAATCCATGTCCATCATACCTTCCTTAAAGGTTGTGCAAACCTCCTCAAACCCTATGTGTGTGTATGGATTTCATTTTCCATACCATGATACGTGGGGAGTGTGGGTACTAAGGCCCCACTATACATCTTCAGTGTGAGGTATGATGCAAGAAGGGGTACTAACTCTGAGGGTGGATGTGGTCCCTCATCCATCTATAGGCTATCGATTCATCGAGTACCGTCGACTCGGGCTGCCTCGTAGGGGATCCGGTTCTGGTCTATCAAAACACCCGATTTCACCGCTTGTTCACTGACATTCTCAGAATCTACCTGATGTCTCTTCCCAATGGTGCATGCACTGTTACACAACCGAGACACAAGAAAATAAGACAAACAAAATTCTTCTGCAAAAAGGGTTACTGTTAGCTAAAATAAAATCGATCGTAAAAAACAAATGGCGCAGGAAGCATCGCAGTGATGAACACTTGCGCTATGCAACTGGGACCAAAAAGAGCAAAGAAGTTACCTTCACTGTAATGAGGATTACAAGTACACTTCAACTTATCAAACGAGCTCGCACCATCCCCATAACGCGCCATTTGATTCGGCGTGCCACAAGAGTCGAGTCGAATCAACAAAATTTATATACCTGTTCTCCTACCGCAGTCAAGCTACCGCATAAAGGGTTCCAGGGTCGAACACGGGATGAGTTTTCATCCTAAGAATGATTTATTAAGTGCAAGAAGGTAAGGCTTTCTATTTGACTTTTTGGATTTTTGTTTCAAAAATGGGGGCAAGGATGAGTTCAAAACTGATTAATCGTAAAACTCGAAATGAAGTGAAAAGTTAACTTTGAAGATTTAGTCACTAATCCTGGTAACTTAGTAGCAAACAAGTGTCCTTGGGTTTTATCCTCAAGTATGGCAAGCAACTTATAAAGCCCCAAGCCACAACCGGATCTATGTTTAACTAGCAACCTCACCCCTAAATCAACTCCTATTTTGAGTCAAATACGTATAGTATGCATCTATGGCCCCTTTACGCTTGAAACCCTAACATTAAATATCATTTCAATGGGTTCGTAGCATCATCTTAATCGAACCACGCATATCTGGGCACAAGACAGAGATCAGATCCCCTAAAGCATGGTGGTATCGTCAAACTAATAACACACATTCAATGCTATTCAACCATATTTTATAAGATAGTGTGGTCATAAACAAGACTAGCAACTTCTTTAACACAAGAGGACAACCCAGATACATGCCCCACCACCAAGCTAGCTTCCTTTTCAAAGAAAAGAGTGCTAATAAGATCTCAAATATTAACTCAAGAGGAGGGTGTTTGGCAGCCAAGAAATAAGGGAAAAAGAGGAGAGAGAAGAGAGAAAAACCAACCAACTAAAGTCATGTAGATATTTACAGACAAAGTAAAACGTACAAAGATTTCTCTCCCAATTTCTTTACAAAACTATGGGGGTTTATAGTGCCACCCATTTATGTGTGAAACTACACAAGCCTAACATTTTGGCTAATTCGGACAAGAGAGTAATACACCAAATTGAAGCCTGGCCAGGCATTAATTACAAAGGTATGACAAGGCAAGAATTTCAAGGCATATCAATTTCTAGCGAAAATTCTCGCATAGGCGAAATTTCGCTAGCGAAATCACCAAGAGATACGAAATGTGAAATTCTCAAGTAGTTCCTACTACATAATAAATTTCGCTAGCTATACAATTCTGTGAGTACGAATGCAAAATTCTCAATTAGGAATAGTGCTGCTAGTGAGTCTAGCGGTACCACACTCGCTAAGATTGCAATTTTCGCTATGTCGCAAATTTCGCAATCCACTGCTTAAATTTTCGCAATCTTATTTAAATCCCGAATTGCCGATTCTTCACCGCTTGCCTCAACCTTCTACCGCATTGATTTTCTTCACTTCGCTTCATTCTCTCTTTGATTTTCGTATGATCGATGGTCGATGAATGGTTCAATCTTCATGATTCATCTTACGCTCCGATATCAACTCCCAAAGAAAGCAAACCCGCAAACAAACGCTAAAATAACCCTAAAATCGAATGAAAGAACAGATCAAACCGAATCGGTACAACGACTACGATTGGCGCAAAGATCGCAACATCATTATATTCGCATTGAGCACTCATCACGAGGTGGATCGCCCAATCACTGACTTATCGATCACTTCAAAACACGAACAACATTTAATTGTCCTGGCCTTAATGAACGAATCCATATTCGCCTTATCTTCGCATATGGAAATGCGCTTTCACCTCAGCAACTTATGTCTCGTTATACCTTCCTCAAGGTAGTGCATACTCCCCAAATCCCGCACGTGTAAGGCGGATTTTCATTCCATACCGTGAAAGGGGAAGTAGGGCACTAAGTAGGGTTCAGACCGCCACATCCTTTGCAGAAGTATGATACAAGAAGGCACTCACCTAGAGGGTGTATGTGGTCCCCACACCACTCCAGATGCCGCTGATTCATCGCTGCTTGACTCGGCACCCGTGTAGGGCTCCATGTTTACCTGTACACGACTTAACAACTCTGTTTCAACTGCAATCATTTAGCCACCAAGTGTCTTTATCCCGCAGCATACACCGTTAATAAAATGAGACACAACAAAGAACACAAACAAGTTATATAAAGAAGTCGGCATAGTTAAAACAAAATCGACCATAGTAATATAAAACAAAGGCAAGATCGCAAGGAAGAAAATCTGCAAAAGGCGACTAAAAGGTCACCTACACGGTGTAATGTGAATTACAAGTACACATCAACTCATCAAATGTAGTTTCAAGACCATCCCCTATATAGAATCTACTTATAGTTTGATTCGTACACTTAGGTGAGCCGGAATCAACAAAAATTTTATTTCCTAGGCTTCTTACCGTTTTCATCAAGAAGATACGTCTAGTGGTCGAACACTGTGGATGGTTTTCATCCTATGAATACCATGCAGACGTTGTTTGAAAATGGTGAGGCTTTTGTTTTGATTTTTGGATTTGTTTCAAAATGTTGGAGTCAAGGTTTACCGACTACAACTGAAATTGCTGAAAATTAAGTGTTAAATGGTAACTTTGAAGGTCAGGTCACTACTTGACAACAGGCTGCGTCCCTGCCATTTCCGCATTACGGGTAAGTGACATATAGTCAAAGCCAAAACCTGGATCTTTTATATTTAACTATAAACCCAACTCAAGAACCACCCTATTTGAGTCAACACGTGGTTATGCATTCAAAGCCCCTTCTTCGCTTTAAAAACCCTAGCACTCAACCTCCCCATTTCCGGACCAAGGCCATCTAGTTGATACCGCTGCATCTAGTTGGCATGCACCTAATCTCTAAAGTATGGTAAGTATTGACCAAGGAAATGACACTAAATGGCATTAAACCTAGTTTCATGATATGGAGCTATAAATGCAGTACTGGAATATTTACAACATGAGGACAACCTCAAAGAGCGCCCTTAAACTAAGCCAGTGTGTGTCTCCTCAAAGCAAGGCTTTAGCCAAGACCAGTTTGCCATCCTCAAGGAGAGAATGTTTGCACCAGAAATGAAAGAAAGAGGAGAGAGAAGAGAGCAAATGAAACCCCAAAAAGTGTCGCTGGGAGATATTTACATAAATGAAAAGTGTTGCTCTAAAAGATGCTTAGGTTACAAAATCACAGGGCTTATATAAAGCACCCATGTGAAAATACAAGAATGCCTAAAACATCAGTTGATACAGGGACAAGGTGGTAATACACCAAAACGAAGGTCGCTAGTAGAACAAATACACAAAATTAACAAAGGTGAATTTCGCTATGCGCAGGAGAATTTCTCATGGTGAATAGCCTAGCGAAGGCTAGCCTTAGCTTGGGCGCACGAGATAGCGAAATTGAGAATTTTCGCTATGCACAATGAATTTCGCTAGCTAGTGAAATTTCGCTAGCCTAGCGAAATTTGTGAGAAATAGCGAAAATGGAGAATTTTGCTAGGCACAGTGATTTTCGCTATATAGCGAAAATTCGCTGCCGCCTGATAGGAAGTTTGTTCACAGACGCTGGAATTCTCGCTACGATTATGGCTCGCAATCCCAACGAAATTTCAAGAATCATAGCTAAATTTCAAGGTTGCCTGCTCTTCACGCTTGCCTACCGCACTCTACGCAGATCCCTTTTTTCATCACTTCTCATTTTCATTTCTTCATTGCATCTCGTATTTGTGATGGTCGAAAATAGTTTCAATCTTCTTGTTCCGCATTGTCTCGACACGAACTCGAACTCTGGTACAGGTATGCAAAACCTCGCAAAATAACCACAATAAATAACTTTCAAATGGTATAAGTGATACTAGTGGACTAACACATCAATCGCTTAATTGATATGATTAGTACGCAAAAGCACCCAAAAACCTATCCCGAATAGTGTGGCCCAAAACAAAGACTGTAATTAATCACCTACTCACCACCAAATGTTAAAATAAACAACTTCATACTTAATGATATTAAGTAATTATTCAAAAGATTGCTTAAAATAAGTTATATTCAAGATTAGTAAAAACAAACGCCCACCTAAGTGTTCTGCTGGGTTCTAAGTGTTCCAAGTTTTCAAGTCTTCTAAGGCTGTATGGTTCTAATAAGTTTTCATGTTCTAAATGTTATAAGTGTTCTAAGTGAATGTGTTCCAAATGGTATAAGGTTCTAAGTCATGAGCATGTCTTCTCCTGACCTTCAAGAATTTCATGCGACACCCTGGACCCACGAGCCATGCATCCCCTCTCAAGGTCTCTGGATCTCGCACCTCGAGATCCTCCACGATCTCTCCCATGCATCTATGAGGTCCTTGTGTCCGCCTATAGCGATCTCCAACCGGTCACCCGACTGGCCCAAGCTCAGAGATGATCACCGATATGGTCCTTCTTTCCCCTTCCCTTAGCGGAAGGGTCAAGGTCCCTCCGAACTCTTGCTCTGAACTTCCTCTTCACATGAGTCGCCATCAGACTTCCAAGTAACTCCTACACGTCGTGAACTCAAGCCTGGCACCAACTGGCCACTGACTTAGTTTCCCGCTAAGCTCCCGTATGCACTTAGACACCTCGCCCTGATATTGCTAAGTCGCCTCCCACTACTTGTTTATTAGCTCGTCTACCCACGCTTGCGAAGAGAACTTGAGAGAACACTTGAAAGGAAGAAAGCCTTATCAAGAATGGCCTTACAATGCTTCGAGAAGCTCGACTTGGTGGCTTGCAAACGAGGCCACCCTCCCATACACATCTTGAAGTGTTCAGAACCTTGAATTTCTATAGTTTCAGAGTAGAGTATTCTCCTAGTGTATACACATATTTACAAGAAGTCTCTAGAAGAACCTAGGATGATCTCCTTCTTTCCTTTCCACACAAGTGTGGACTTCACCTAATCTTCTAGAACCCTTCCATTCTCTACAAAGGGAGGTCTCTCCGGGTCCTAGAAACTCCCCCACCTCCCAGGCCCCATAAAAACATGCTGATGATCAAGAGAGGGGCTTCCATTTAGTGGTGTGACACCCGGCATGTCATGGCTCTGTGTGCCTAGTGCAGTGTCAGGCATGCACCAAAGCCGAGGAACCCATCAGGCATGTCACATGGCATAGGCCGGCACCGTGAACGCACTAGGGTCGAAATACCTTATCTAGGTGCGATCAGCCAAGGCCCTGCAGTATCATGGCACTAGGGCTGAAGCACCGTGTCTGGGCACGCACTGTAGTCGAGTCACAAAGGTTTAGGCAGGCATGCACCAAGTCGAGGCACCGGCGGCCTAGGTACATGTATTGGGGGCCGAGCAACAATGTTCCAGGGGCATGCACACGAGTCACCGTGCCTAGGCAAATGCCAATTAGGCTGAGGAATCGCGGTTCAGGCATGCACTGGG
The DNA here is from genome assembly GCA_016808115.1 of Tetrastigma voinierianum. Taxonomy (NCBI): domain Eukaryota; kingdom Viridiplantae; phylum Streptophyta; class Magnoliopsida; order Vitales; family Vitaceae; genus Tetrastigma; species Tetrastigma voinierianum. The sequence goes on along the minus strand of JAEQBH010003346.1, from coordinate 82,728 downwards.
TCGAGGGCTTCTAGGCATGTCATGAACGCACCAGTTCAGCATGCACCAGCCAAGGAACCTTGTCTAGGTACGTCATGGAACTAAGTCGAGGCACCCCGCCGCTGCATTACGGCACCAGTCGAGGCACCTTGTCTAGGCAAGCATTCTGGTTGAAGCACCGTGCTCAGTACGCACTAGGTCGCAGGCGCCGTGCCTAGGCATGCGTTCGCCTGCAAGCTCGAGAAACCGTGTCTACAGGCATGTACCAGGCCGAGGCACCTTAAGGCCTAGCATGCCAGCGGCACTCAGCCGGTACACCGTGCTCCAAAGTACGCACTAGACCGAGTCACCTCAGGTTCTAGGCATGCACCAGTCGAGGCGCTACCTAGCATGTGCTGGCACTACCCGAGGCAACGGTTCAGGTATGCACCAGGCCAAGTCACCGTGTTCAGTGATGCACCAGGCCAAGGCACATTGTTCAGGCATGTCATGGCACAAACAGGCAGGTCCTCGTGCATGCACTTGGTAGGCCGAGTCACCGCGGTTCAGGCATATTTACCAGGGTCGGAAAGAGGGCCTCTGGCGATTGGCACAGGCCAGGCATCGGGTCTAGTGCATGCGCCGCACTCTTCCTCATCCGCTCTTCGCGATACCTTTCCCCTCCCTACATTCAACTTCTGACTCCCGACTATCGATGCCCTCTGCACCAGCACCACCTGTGGCTCTGTCCGACACATCCGTATGCACTCGTGTGCCAACCCAAGTCGAAAGGTAGCCTCAAACCGGCTCTGAGATGATCATTCAGCTGGAAGGCAAACACAGACCTCGCATTCCATCTCTACTTCCTCTTTTTCAAAAGGTCCGTGGAGGAGCACCGCATACCTTGGACAGCTCAATATAAATCTCTTATAGTAGTTTGTTAGCCAGGAACGATCGGTTCACACCTCGGGTCGTGGTCGCCAATCTCGAATTGCCGCCACCTTCAGACTCATCCATCCTTATCTCTGACATTAGAAATCGATGACCCAAAACTTGATCCTGCCTACAAACTCACACTCTCTTTCTCGACATATAACTCGGTCTCCCATTTTGTCCTGCTGGGCACCATCTTAGCATGCACTGCCACGTGATCTTCTGTAGAGCCCAGCCGTGATCACTATGTCGTCCAAGATACCACCACGCACGAATCCAGAAGCCGACACATCATTCACGAGGTTACAAAATGTATGGAGCATTAACAAACCAAAAGATAACTAAAAAAATTCAAAACTTCCATACCGTGTTACACATAGTCTTTTTCATCCCCTTCACCCATGCACTTAAGCTAATATCCCTACTCCAAGTCTACTGTGAAGTACTCTCGATCTTGTTTTTAACCGGACGAACAAGAGCCAAAGGTATTGATACTTGTTCCGATCGTAGTATTCGCCCGAACCACACACATCTCCCATCTTGCTTCTTCTCGAAATGAAGACTGTGCTCATATGGTGCTTGAGGGTCGACCATCCAAGATCCAAAGAACCTGCTAACCGCTTCCTCAATCCTCAACTTCCGCAAGGAGTCATCCGATAAGGAGCTTGGGCAGGAGGTCTCGACCTTATCACGAAGCCTGACCGATGATCCCGCTCATTTCTCGCGGGCAGCTTCTAGCAACTCTGAGAGGCATAACATCGACAAATGCCCCCGTGGGGGCTATACCTAGCACTGAAGCCATTGTCCATTGACTCGATCATTTGCGACATATGTGTGTCAGCTCTTCCGCTCTCGAAGGCAGGCGTATTAAGGTCTTTCTCCTAAAGTCTCTAGGCGGCCGACGTATCACACAAAGCATATCGCCATCCATGATCAATGTCTAATTCAAGCGCAAGAACAAGGCTACCTCTCGCCTACTGAAGAAATCGCGTCTAAATGAAATCAAAATCATCCAAAGGAACATCATGGAAGTAGATCGTGACCTTCTCCAACTCCCATCGATCTGCCACGTCTTCGCCTACCACGGGCCTCAGGCTCGCTATTTACCTGGCCAGCTTGATGTCATCTTTAAATAACAGAGCCTAACCAGTCTAGTCGCCTTTGTCGATATAAAATTGTGGGTCGCCCTAATCGCCTTCACCACGCCACAATTTTCTACCCTCCGGTCACAATAACTCAATATACATCGGGCCCCCCGTGAGTCGCTCATCAGACACTCAACAACCTAAGAGGGCTGGCTCTCGAGGGGATCTTTACCCCGCATCTTCCTCGCCTTCTGGCCATGAGTGCATCAGCCTCTTCGGGCAATCCCCGCCGATGTGGCCCATTGCGCATAAGGCATCCCACGACTGGTGGGGCCAGAGGAAGTCCTCTTCTCCCCACTTTAATACGCATCCCCGCAGCTTCTTCCAACCCTCGCCTCTCCACCTTCGAGGTCTTGCATCCGACTCCGCTCTCGATTTCATATTCGCCTTTCCCTTTCGAGTGGAGTAGGAAGAGGTCACCGAGCCTGATGTAGTCCACTGGCGCCATTACCGAGGGCAAGTCTTGGACACTACTAGTCACTGGTTCATCCTTGCAACCCGAACATGAAGCTGGAACAGCCTTTGTCGACTTCCTGACATGTCCTTGATGTCAAGGATCAATGAGTTAAACTCTTTCACATGTCTCCGATCAAATTCTCAGCCCGCCCGCCCTAAAGACTCGCCATCCACGATGTGTGCTTCTGCGGGCAAGAACCGATCCTTCTCGCCTCCTTTTCTAAGATCTCCCAAATTTCGATCTTTGGCCTGGGCTTAGCGCAAATAAGCGTTGCCTGCTCCAACCACCACCAAAAGCTTTAACAATTGGCCAAATACATAGTGGTTATCATTAATTGCTCACCCACCCAGATTCGAGCAAATGATGAAGTATTGCTCCATGTCCCAGAGGAAGTTCTCCAAGTCTTTTGCGTTCTGCGTGCAACCAAAAGGCTTGGGCTCATGTACTCACACCTTTGCAGGAGGCGGATCTGGAATAGCTGGTGTGCCTTGCACCACTACTCGCTTTAGCAACACGATCTCCCCCTCTAGAGATCTGATCCGCTCCTCGAACTCCTCGATCATGCTCCGCATTCGGTCATGGAATGACTTATCCTGGCTCTCAACCTTCTCTCGAAGCCTCCATCGATTCACGCCTCGTGAGTCGCAAATGTGACGATACCAACCATCCGAGCTGGTGCGGCATTCTCCCCGCCTGTCGCGGCCTATCTCCAAGCCCGACACTTGGCGTGCCTACCTCACTTATCCTCGCTTACTTGCTCAGTACCGCGATCAACCGCTCCCATTAGCCAACCGTGGCCTCGCCGACACTACTGTCACACGCCCTCTTGGGCTCGTGCTATGCCTAGGAACCCGCTAGGCCAGCCTTCAATGCCTCACAATTCTCTCGAACACAAGGCGTACGGGGCACTCTCCCCAACTCGTATTTTATTAGCTACTAAAATACAAGACAATCTTGCAAAGGCTCCCACTTCTCGGGATGCTCTATGCTTTTCTATGGATCCAACTCTAATACATGAATTAACCAAGTGGGCACGCAGGCCCTTTATATAGGATGCTCAAGGGCAATCTCTAAAGACAATAATGACTAAGAGTCCTACTCTAACTCTAGTCTTCAATTTAGTAAGCCAACGCAATCCTTCCCGCTCTAGTAGTCCTGATTGAATGAAACTCCTATACACAGCCACGCAAATCCCACAAGGAGTAGAAGTCCTCCCTGCCTAGGAGTCCTTCTAGCCTGGGAGTCCTTCCCGCCTAGGAGTCCAGCCGGCCTGGGAGTCTTTCTCGCCTAGGAGTAGGAGTGCTTCCCGCTTGGGAGTCTTTCCCACCTAGGAGTCCTTCCTGCTTAGGACTCCTTAGGCTGTAGGAATCCTTGTTGCACCCGGATTAGGAAGCTTGCTACCCAAGGCTCTCTGCCTATATATTGTTGACATTCCCCATACTGATTCTGTTTACCTCAAGTGCCACACCCTAGGCCCCCTCTGCTTCGCGAAAAGCCGTGATGCCCACGTGCGCGTCCCAACCGACATTTGCTTGCCTTCCCCCTCATGTGCGCAGCCGCTCACGCCTTGTGCCTCCAAGCACTTGTTTCCCATCTTTGTCATGCTCGATTTCCTTTAGGGCGGGCCATGGAGCCAAGGCAAAGACCCTACGCCAAGACGGACTCGTGGTTATTTTAGTCGAGGCGTACATTAGGCATGCACTAGGCCGAGTCACCGTGTCTAGGCATGCACTAGGCCGAGGCATCTTACCTAGGCATGTGTTGGCACTAAACCGAGGCACTGTGTCTAGGCATGTACTAGGCCGAGTCACCGTGTCAAGGCATGCACTAGGCGAAGGCGCCTTGTCTAGGCATGTCATGGCACTAGGTCGAGGCACCGTTTCTAGGCAAGCACTAGGCCGAAGCACCATGTTTAGGCAAGAACTAGGCCGAAGAACCTTATCTAGGTATGTCATGGCACTAGGCCGTGGCACCATTTATAGGCATGGCACTGAGATCAGGCACACTTCCTAGGCATGCACTAAGCCGAGGCATCTTGTCTAGGCATGTCATGGCACTAGGCCGAGGCACCGTGTCTAGGAAAGCACTAGACCGAGGAACCTTGTCTAGGCTTGTCATGGTACTAGGCCGAGGCACCGTGTCTAGGCATGGTACTAGGCTGAGGCACCGTGTCTAGGCATGCACTAGGCCGAGTCACCGTGTCTAGGCATGCACTAGGCGAAGGCACCTTGTCTAGGCATGTCATGGCACAAGGCCGAGGCACCGTGTCTAGGCATGCACTAAGCCGAGTCACCTTATATAGGCATGCACTAGGCCAAGGCACCTTATCTAGGCATGTCATGACACTTGGCTGAGGTGTCTAGGCATGCACTAGGCTGAGTCACCATGTCTAGGCATGCATTAAACAGAGGCATCTTTTCTAGGCATGTGTTGGCACTAAAGCGAGGCTCCGTGTCTAGGCATGCACTAGGCCGAGTCACCGTGTCTAGGCATGCACTAGGCCAAGGCACCTTGTCTAGGCATGTCATGGCACTAGGCCGAGGCACCGTGTCTAGGCAAGCACTCAGTCGGCACCATGTCTAAAGTGCTAATTCAAAGCCTAAGAACCTTATCTAGGTATGTCATGATACTAGGCCGAGGCACCGTTTCTAGGCATGGCACTAGGCTGAGGCACCGTTCCTAGGCATGCACTGATTAGTGCCCAAAAAGTGCTATTTTGAACCCTATTTAAGGTAGGTTTTGAGTGCTTTTTGCGCACTAATCATATGAATTAAGCCAATTGTCATGTGCATGTCCACTTAGTGCTTCTGATTGTTTTCGAGATTGTTTTGGATAGTTTTGCGCATCTTAAAACTTCAAAGAAATTTGGCTTCTTATTGGTGCCGAATGCGAGAACTTCTGCACTCTCACCAAGCCGAGGCGATGAAATGTCAAAGATGGGCTAAAAGAATCAAGGCAAAGTGATGAATAAAAAAGTGTAGGAAGTGATGCAAAGAGAAAAACAGAGAAGCGTGAGCAAACCAGGATTTATGCCATGATTGCAAAATTTCGCTAGATCAAGTAAAATTTCGCAACATAGAGAAAATTTCGCAATCCTAGCGAATTTCATTAGCTAGCCAAATTTCATCACTAGCTGTGGTTTTGCTCGCTTATCTCTCGTGAATTTTCGCTAAAGAATAATTTCGCTAGCATAGCGTAAATTTTTCTATGCTAGCGAAATTCACAGATAAATAAATTGCTCAACCTCGTGAGCTTTTGGTATTTCTTTGGTATTTTGATTCCAAACGACCGTTGGATAAATTACTACTTTGTCCCTTATGTAATCTCTCACATTTTAGGCAATTTTTTGTCATTTCACACCATGGGGTTGGCTATAAGCCCCTACAACTTTTGTAACCCTAAGTAACTATTTATTTTAATATATTTCCTCAAGCAAATTTTTCATTTTAGTTTATTTTGCTCTCTTCTCTCCTCTTTCTTCATTTTATCTGGCCGCCAAACACCCCCCTCGAGGATGACAACTCAAGGGATGCTTGGCTAAGCCTCATAGCCTTGAAGAGGAGGGTCAAGTAGCTTGGTTTCGGGGCCTTCGCGCAGTCGTCCTCATAAGCCAATGTTACAGCATCGTATTTATGGTTCCCAACTCTCAAACTAGGGTTTAATTCCATTTAATGTCTTTCCTTTGGTCAATACTTGTCATGCTTTAGGGTTCAGTGCATTCTTAATGGTAGATGCAATGATATCCTTTAGATGTCATTTACGAGCCATTGAAATGAGGTTAAATGCTGTGTGTTTCAAACTCGAATGGGACTTGAATGCTTAGTACTTGGATTTGACTCAAATAGAGTGGTTTTAGGGTTAGGTTTCATAGCTAAACACAGTCCTGCTTTGGCTTTCACTATATGTCATTTAAGCCCTAATGCGAGGAAATAACCCGAGGACACTGTACCCCCATGTTATCAAGCTAGTGACCCAAGCCTTCAAGGTTACCATTTCACACTTCATTTTAAGCCATAACAGTTAACGAGTGAACAATCAACCTCCACTGTTTTTAACCAAATCCAAAAATCCAAACAAAAAGTCTCACCATTTTCAAGCATTGATGCAAATCATTCGTGGGATGAAAACCCATCCCCGTGTTCGACCCTAGACCGCTATACTGCAGTAGCTTGACTACGGCAGTAGGAGGAACATAGGAAACAAATATTGTTGATTCCGATCACCCTACCGTGGCACGAATCAAATGGCGCCGTTGCCGGGGATGGTGCCAAACTACGTATGATGAGTTGATGTACTTCAGAATTTACATTACTTGTTTAGGTGACCTTTTAATCCTTTTGAATTTCATTTGTTTTAACTACAAGTTTTCTTCTCACTTATACTATCGCATCGTTTTTATTTTTACGCTGGGCTTTTGTTTTGGCTAACACGACCTTTCTTTTTAAGTAAGCTTTGTTGGTGTTCTTTGTTTTGTTTCATTTTGTGTAACAGGTTATGCAAAGACCGGGATAGAGGGATATCGTGCAGATTGCAAAGAGTGAGTGCACCAGCTTGAGCAAGGTCAGAAATCTGTACACAAGCATCGATGGATCCTCTTACCCGAAGAACAAAGAGGTCGCCAGGTACCCCCAAGAATCCAACAGCATATAGATCAATGAGGATCACATACACCTCCTAGAGTTAACAATGGCTTCCTTTTCGCATCATACCTCCTGCTGAGGATGTAGCAGTGAGACCCTACCTGGTGCCCTTGCTTCCCACATTTCATGGTATGGAAAATGAAAATCCATATTCACACATTCGGGATTTTGAGGAAGTATGCACAACTTTTAAGGAGGGTATAACTGATTAGTGCCCAAAAAGTGCTATTTTGAACCCTATTTTTAATAGGTTTTAAGCGCTTTTTGTGTACTAATTGTTATAATTAACCCAATTTACATATTAAGGTCCCTACTATTCTTAATGATCGTAAGATTTTTTATGTATCCTGCAAACGCTTACAAAGAACAAGGCTTATCCATTGTCTTAGTCCCATCCTGCACGAAGAATTCGAGTCAAACTCAACATCATAGATCGAGACTAGGAAGGAAAGAAGAGAAGAAAAATAGAAGAAAATGAAGTGTGAAGAAAATGAAGAGAAGCAAAGAGAAACAAGCGGGCCAATGGAACAAAGAGTCACAGGAGAAAAAAACCCGATTTTTCGCTAGGCTAGTGAAAATTGAGTCGCCGATGCGAAAATTTCTCAATTCGTCATTCTTGTGCAATTTCGCTTGTTAATAAATTCTCGCTTAGCTAGCTAAATTGGCAAAGCAGTATAGCGAAATTGCTCGCCTTTGTCATCTTTTGTAATTAATGCCAAACCGACTTCATTTTGGTGTATTACTTACTTGTCCCTGTATTAGCCAAAAATGTTAGGCTTTCTTTGTATTTTCTTCACACATTTGCTGGCTATATAAGCCACCTTATAAGTTTGTAACCCTAACTTTCTCTTTTCGCATACGCCGCATCTTCTAGTTTTCTCTTTTCCTCATTTTCTCTCCCTTTCTTGGTTGCCAAACACCCTCCAAGGATGACAATCCCGAGGATGAGCCGCTAAAACCACTTCCTTCTTGAAGTAAAGGCCGCTGGTGAGACCTTTGTGTCGGCCGGTGGTTCCACTGCTTTTTCATGCACAGGTTTTGTCATTCGTTCCCAATTTTCATTTCTAGGTTTAAAGCACTTTGATGTAAGTTTTCTTTGGCCAATACTATAAGTTAGGGTTTAGTGTATTCTTAGCTTTAAATACACTAATATCCATTACTTGCTCTTTACGCAGCCACCGAGGTAGGTTAAGGGGTTAGGCCTCACCTTACGTGCATCCACTTTGATCAATACTTGGTAATCTTTAGGTTCGGGCGGGATGCTTATTATTAGATCCACTGAGATTCATTAGTTACCCTTACTTCTAATCATCATAGGATGAGTCAAAATTCCATTTTCACCGTAGGGAACCATAAATGTTAACAAATGCTTTCATCAAAATAAAATTATTAAATTTAGGTTTTAATGCCAAATGAAGATCCGCCCGAGATGACTATATGTCATCTTCTCTAACATGGTGAAATTAACCCTGACCTCTCGCTTAGCCTAGGGATCTTTAAACTCGCGCTCCACGCTTTCAAGGAGTTCTATTTTACATTTTATTTTATTTAAATTTCAGTTTTCCAACCATCTACTCCCCTGTTTTTACCAAGCCTTAAAAATCCAAATTTAATTCACCAGTTTTGATTTCACTCAAATCATTTTTGTACGAAGAAAACATCCCCTCGTGTTCGACCCTAGACTCATATTGCGTAGTTTGATCACGGCAGGAGGAACTTAGGTATAAATTTTGTTGATTCCGATCACCCTACCGTGGCACGAATCAAATGGCGTTGTTGCCCGGGATGGTGCCAAACTACTTAATGATGTTGAAGTGTACTCAGATCAACATCAAGTGAAGGTAATCTTTTAACTCTTTTTGTAACCCACTGCAAAGAATCGGCAGTTTTCATCACTTCATAAAGAATCTCACTGCTTTTGTTTTATATATACAATCGCTTATTTTAGCTAACCCTAACCTTGCAAGCTGGTTAGTGCTCTTGTTGTGTCTCGCTTGTGTACGCTGTGTATGCGTTGTCGACGTAGGAACTTCAGTGTGACCATAGAATCAAGACACAACCCGCCCCAGCCGGCTGAAGTGAGTGTACACACTGATACCATGGATCCACTACCTAAAGACCAACAGAGTCAGCCTGGAACCCCAATGAATCCAATGTACCTATAGAAATCCGTGTGAGGGATCACATCCACCTCTCCTCCTAGAGCTAAGGCTCCCATCTCGTATCATTCCTCCTCGTCAAGATGTAGCAGTTGAGGCCATATTTCAAAATCTCTACCTCTCATTATTATCATGGTAAAGTGGAAAATGAAAATCCATACACACATATTAGGGATTTTAAGGAAGTATGCACTACCTTAAGGAAGGTATGATGGACATGGATTTGCCGGGCTAAAAGCATTTCCACCGACCCTAGCGACAAGGCCAAGATTTGGCTAAACTCATCGCAGGCCTTGTAACCACAGAAATTGGGCCTTCAGCCTACAGTGTAGAATTCTCGAAGAAGTTCTTCACAGCCATAAGACTAATAATTTGAAAAGACAAATTTACACCTTTGCAAACAGATGGTGAGAGAGATTTTACCAAGTGTTTGGAGAGATTTGCTTAAGACCATCGCTGTACGCCCACATCACGGGTTTGATACATGGGATGTCGGTAAACCACTTCTATGGTGGTATGTCTCCCCGGCCATGAGGCACCTTTTGGAAACCATGTGTGGAGAAGACTTTCTTGAGTACATCCCGATCGAAGCCACGGATTTTAAATTATGTGGCTGAAACTTCTAAGGGTTGGGATGAGCCAAACCCTAGGGAAATGGAAACAATGAGGCCCTTAGCTAACCCTAGGGGAGGGATTTATACACTGCCAGAGGATATAGAAATGAAAGCTAGGATTTCAACCTTAGCTAGGAAGGTGGAGGAGCTTGAAGGAAAAAGGCTCCATGAAGTACATGCAGTGACTGAAAATCCTGCACACACCAACCTGCACTAATTTCCAATCCCGTACATCCAAGAGAATGTTGTCCTATGGCCCCTACATACAAGAAGGATTTGATGTCGAATGTGCAAACACCGTAGACAATACAAACCACAACAATCCACGCCCATATGGTAATACCTACAATTCCAATTGGAGGAATCACCCTAACCTTTCTAGAAGCCCACCCCCTCGCTTTATGTACTCCCCTGTGCCAAAACCACGCCTTGTTCCCACTTCCTCACCACAACCACCACCATCCCTCACTCGTGGAACAAGCCATTTTAAATTTGAGTAAGGTGGTGGTGCAACTTTGTGGAAGAGCAAAGGAATCAATGTGCACCGGCACAAAGGATTGATATCAGAAAGTACATCAACAAGAGAATAGATGTGGCCAGAGAGCAAATTCCTGAACCGTAAAATTGAGGCAATCTACAAAGACTCAATCACCAAGATCAAATGTTGTCGGAGGTACAAGAAAGAGGAGGTTCCCTTCTCTCAAACACTTCCAAATCCTAAGGGAATTTATGAGGTGGGGTCATCCAACAATTCGAACGGATGAAGTTAAGGCTATAATTACTCCGGGAGAAGTGGAAAAGAGGTTGATCAGCTCTATGCCAAAGCCTCGTTGAAGAATCCAATCGGGGAGGAGAATTGCGCCCGAGCATATTCTAAAGGAAGATTCAATGAAATACGCATACCACCTCCATTTACAAGCACCCTGGGGAGGCAAGAAGAAGGCATCCTCAAAGAAGGCATTTTAGGTTTTAAGGCAAGTGAAGGTTAACATACCTCTATTGGACATAATCAAACAAGTCCCCGCTTATGCAAAATTTCGAAAGATCTTGCACAACCAAGAAGGGATTAGGCATTGAGAAAAGGCATTTCATCGCAACAGGTCATAATCCAAAGTAAGAATCCGGGCCAAATACAAGGATCCGTGATCTCCCACACTACCAATATTGGTGAAAGTACATAGATAAATCATTGCTTGATTTGAGCCAGAACTCCACGCCGTGATTCAAAAAGATAGCAAGCAGCTAGGGGTTTGGGTGAACTAAACCCACCAACATCACACTTTCATCGCCGATAGACGCAGAAAATCCCTAAGGATAGTCGAGGATACCTTGGTGAAAATAGACAAATTCTACGGGCACTATAGGATTTTGTAGCGCTGACACACCGAGCCAATTCAGTGTTGAACCACCGCCACCCAATCATCTTAGAAGACCATTTCCGGCCACACCAATGCAATAATAAATCGCCGAATGGAGTCATGCAACTTACCTTTGGTAACACGACTCATGGAGTTGAACATTCATCTCGAACAACAAGCAAAAGTTGCTAGAACATGAAAATCAAATAACTGATGAAGTTGTTTCAAATGGTCAAGATGCAGGAAGCACAGTGTCATAGGAATTGCAAGGAGTAATCAGCCAAGGAGATGAAGAGATTTCGTCTCAAGCCATCAACACCCACTCGCAAGCCACCAGCCAATTCAAAAGCCATCACTGAGGACCACTTCAACAATTGGACACCCAACACCATGGAGTCAACCCAGGCTACTGCAGGGGTTGAGGAGATCATTCTCCTTGACCCTCCTTGAGTAAATTTGAGATTTTGAACTGGTTCGGTGTTTTCAAAAATCGAATTGCAGTTCACAATTTTGCTTTTTGTCTTAAGTTAGTTAATTTTGATAATTTCAGTTATTTTTCGAAAGATTCCTAAATTAGCAGTTTTTCCCTTTTTAGTAATTTTGTTTATATATTATAGTACCTTGTGCTAAATTTTTAATTATAGTATCATATGGTAATTTTTATTATAAATAATTTTTATTTCTCACATAGTACTATTAATTAATCTAAAATTTTGAATTTCTAGTGCTAAGATGTACAAATCTCGCTAAAATAGCGAAAAGGCCAGAATTGGACTCTTCGTCGTCTTCGACTCAGGCCATAAGAAGGGGAGGGGCTAATCAATCACTTCATATTCCTCTTACCTAGAGAAACCCCTCGTCACCGCCGTCGAGCTTTCCACTTCCGCCGCCGTGGTTCCCCGCCATTTGCTTCAGCCGCCAGCAATGCGGACTGCAGCCACCACTCGGGCCGCCGCAGAGCCCCTTCCAGCCTCCCGCCTCGGTCAGAAAGGGGGTAGAGCGGGCTCTCGCATCTCCCGCAACTCCGCCGTACTGGGTCACAACGCGAAGCACGCCGCCGCACTAAATACTACACATGCTTTTCATCGACCGAGCCCCGGGTCACTAATCGTTGTCGCCTCACCGAGCCACTTCTATCGAGCCTTATTTGGCTATTTCAGCAGCCGGTTTCTCGCTGGCCGCAAAGGAGCCCTCGCTCATCTCGGCTTGCTTCGCAGTGATTCGGCCACCTGAGCCTCGGCCAGATACAGAGCTCACCGTATTTTCAAAGTGAGTCGAGCCCTCTTCCAAGATTTTATCTCGCATTTAGATATGGTTCGTGACGGTGGTCCCGCTCGGCTCCTGTTAGATTCAAGACACCCGAGAGAGAGGCCCCGCCTCGGTCCCGGCCCAGCATTCATCACTGACGGGCCCCTCGAGGGCAAAGACTGAGGAGCCTCGTGTGGATTTCGGTCAAGATCACACCTGACGTGGACCCCTGGCCCCATCACCGTACTCTCGAGGAGAGTTGTGAGGTCTCACCAAGCGGCCCGCACATCGGCCCCTACAGTCATCTTCCTCTCTAGCTGTACCATCACCAATCACATCGACGCTGAGGCGACATCCCGCTCTCGCTTGTCACCGTACCGTGATCAGAGGTCGCAAACAGGGCACCCCATTCGGAACACTACATTCGAGGGACTTTCATCGAGTCATTCTAATGCATGTCCCTGGCCGAAAATGATCCCGCATTTAGAGTCCATGAGATTGATCGAAGATTATTCACTAATGCCTCTTCAGATATGACTCCGAGGCAAGATTATTACCCACGAGTGGTGCCAAGGTAGCTCTATCATTCTATGACATCTCGAGCAGCGCATGGTCCGCGTGGAGCTTCGGCTTTTCATCGATGATCGCCGCGAGTACTCGTGAGCGGTCGATATTTCAGCCATTTTCGTGGCCGCGTGATAATCGCCGGCCAATACAAAGGGTTATAGAGATCGGGCCCAATCTCGACTCAAATACGAGATGGTCTGATCACTCCGCCGCAGACAATCACACCGACCAAGATTTTCAGAGGCTCGCCGGGATGCCACCGATCGACCATTTATTCCGGACGAGTCCGCTCCTCGGCACAAAGATACGTACAAATGGAGGGAGCCATCTCGGGAGGTTTCTTGACGGGATCTCGAGGATACTAGTTTAGTCCTCCGAGTCGGGTGGATGCATCTCCCTTGATGCATTTCGAGGAGAAGGTCCATCTGGCGGCTCGGTGCGAGCAGAGTCTTCCGTTGTCGATGCCGGTGACTACTTCCGCTGAAGCTCTAGAGTACTGGATTCCTGCAGGAGCCCAGATCAGAGAGTGATTAGGATGCCCTTTTGTCTCTGCCGGAGCGGTGATGACCATACCCGTATCTTTCCACCTCCACAACAATAGTGACCGGGAGGAGGTACCCTGATCGTGTGGTACCGAGACCCCCACGCAGACGATATGCCCGCCTCAGCCCGAGATGCGTAGGAGTCCAACCGCAGATGTCACCTTCATCTCCTCCTCCACACACCACATCCGCAGCTGCAGCTGATACACCTGGTCCATCCTATTCGCACCATTCACCTGAGTATGTTCACACACCAGCCTAGAGAGATCGTGCAGTGTGACGGATGCCATCCGCCTCACCGGCGTGCCTACACAGGCAAATTTCAGATCGTGAGGCTGGTACCCAAAGGTCACTCTATGCTTCAAAGAGATCATGACGCACTTGGGCCTTCTCGTGGTTCCCGATCGTAGAGAGTGGTTTCCACCACAGACGCAGCCCCTATTTGGATGTTTTATCAGCAGCCAGCCATCAGCCAGACCTGGCACCACCACTACAAAGAAGGGGAGTGGTTAGGTTCCTTATGATTTTTGTATAGTTACTAGCTTTATCAATCATTTACCAATTTTGATTAGATTCATGTATTAGCCATAGTTGGCAAGTGATATTTTTGTATGTTTAGCTTTGGTATGCATGTACTAGCCATTTTGGCTATATCAAAAGCTATTCAGTATATATATATATATACAGATTTTTGCATACCATGTTTTGTGCCTTAACCATAAGTAATCGTTTTTGTCTTCAATTGAACAATTGAATTGCTTCAATTGAACAATTGAATTGCTTCAAATTGGACAATTGAATTGCCTTTAAATGGAAAATTTGAAACCCTGTTTGTCACCTTTATGTTAGAACAAATTCCATGTTTGATATAATTTTTGGTCGCAATAAGTTCCAAAGATGCCTCAACTTGAAAGTTTCTCCCTGCTGACCACATTGCACACCATATTGTTTCAATAGGCTGTGAATTTGTTGCTTCCTTTCACTTTGCATAGCCGGCCTTAAGCATGTTGGCAATCTAAGATAGGTTTGTGTTACCCACACTTGAAGACCAATGTTGTCTTCCAAAAAGGAAAGCAACAAATTGGAGGAGCAATTTTTGGCAAGTTTTTATTTTATGTAAATATCTTTCGTAGCTTTAGTTAGGGTTTTGCTTTTCTTCTCTCCTTTCCCTATTTTCGGGTTTCAAACACTCTCGAGGATGACAACTCAAGAGATGCTTCTTGGCTGCTCTTTTCTTTGGAAGAGAAAGGAAGCCAGCTTGGTGGCGGGCATATGCAGTGTCATTCTCTTGTATTAAAAGCCACAGTGTACTGTTTATGGCCCTATCTTCTCAAAATATGGTTGAATAGCATTGAATGTTATTAATTTGGCCAATACTTACCATGCTTTAGGATACAGTGCATACTTATTTCTAGATGCACTGTGGTTCATTAGATGGTCTTTACGAGCCACTGAAATGATGTTTAATGTTAGGGTTTCAAACTCAGAAAGTGGGCAATAAGATGCATGTTATCTGTGTTAACTCAAATAGATTGATTTGTGGTAAGGTTTCTAGTTAAACATAGATTCGGTTGTAGGCTTGACTATAGGTTGCTTGTCATAACGCCGAGGATAAAACCTCGAGGACACTTGTTTGCCCTAAGTTACCAAGTTAAGTAATTGCCCAAAATCTTCAAAGCTAATTTTTCACACTTCATTTTCGCTTACGCTAATCGCTCAAACTCATCACACTGTTTTTGAAACTATAAAAAAATCCAAAAAGTCCAAATAGAAAGTCTTACCTTCGTGCACTTATGCAAATCATTTTTAGGATGAAACCCATCCCCGTGTTCGGACCCTAGACCACTATGCCGCAAAGAATCTCTGACTACCAAGCAGTAGCAGGAACTTAGGTGTATATAAATATCAAGTGATTTTAGTCACCATCGTGGCACGGTAATCAATAACCTATTACGGAATTGTTGAAGTTGAAGGCATTCCCGTTAACCCTCAAGGGTCAAAGCCAGGCACATGGCTCAATTCACCGAGGCCGAGAACGATTAGAATGCGGGCCGAACTTCGTCGAAGCCAAGAAGTTCTTCAAGATAACCAAGACTACCAAGCTTGAAAAGACGTATCTACACCTACTCAAATTTTTATGACAATGAGAAATTTTATCAGTGTTGGGAAAGATTCATGGAGACCATCAATGCATGCCCACACCATGGTTTCGATACATGGATGCTGGTGAATCATTTTTATGATGGTATGTCTCCGTCTATGAAGCAACTATTGGAAACCATGTGTGGAGGTGATTTTTTGAGCACCCGCACGAGGCCATGGACTTTGAACCATGCCGGGTCAAAACCTCAGCGGCATGGGATGAACCGAATCCAAGGGAAGCCAAAAGATCAAGGCCTTTGAACCACCAGAGGGGGGGGCATTTATGCACTTCTCGAAGACACGGAGATGAAAGCAAAATTGAACACTTTGACTCGAAGGTTGGAGGAGCTGGAAATGAGAAGCCAGCATGAAATGCAAGCAAGTAGGACAAGTTAATTCCTCAGATCTCAGACATCTAAATTTTGTTTTGATTGTCAGACAAATAGTCATCCTGGGGAGCACTGTCAAGATCATTCCCATGTCCTGAATCAAAATAAGCCACCCATAAATGCTCCATATGGCAACCCCTATAACCCTAATTGGAGAAATCATCCAAACCTGTCATGGAAGCCAAAACCCCCTGCATATGTCCCTCCAGAGCACAAATAAAGAAGAAGCCACTCCACTTCAACACAACAGCCAGCCCGCTCCACTTTCTTTCTCCCGTTGAGCGTATCGATCCCCGACTTAAGTAAAGTGGTAGGCACGCTTGTGTATTGAACGTAAGGTGCTGCTGAATGTTCAAACTAATCAGAAAATTGAAGCAGTCGAAAGCTCACTCAACAGGAAATTGGACAATATGCACTCTGAGATTTCAAGGTTGTCCAACCAGCAGCTGCAGGGTTTAGAAAAAGGGAAGGTTCCCTCCCAGTCACAACAACATCAGAAGGGAGTGCATGAAATAGGCTCAACCAATGATCCAAATGTAAGAATTGATGAAGTAAAGGCAGTGGTGACTTTAAGAAGTGGTAAAGAACTGAGACCAGCAGTCCCAGCTCCAAACCAAATCGCCCGCGCAGCCGATCCGCCACAAGAAGAACAAATTCAACAACAGAGAAGAGGTGAAGACCGCAGTACCCTCCATTCCCACAAGCCTCCGAAAAAGAAAAATTCAAGAACCAAATGTAGAATGCTAGAGGTTTTACGGCAAGTGAGTTAACATTCCTCTCCTTGACATGATCAAACAACCCCACATATGCAAAAATTCGAAGGATTTACGCACCAGGGTGAAAAGAGGGTTTTAATGTAAACAAAAGGCCTTCTCGACTAAGCAAGTGAGTGCCATCATCGATGCAAGACTCCAAGTGAATATAAAGACCCGAGATGTCCTACAATCCTGCTAATATTGAGGCATTAGTGTGGAGAAAGCACTATTAGACTCGGGAGCTAGTGTGAACCTTTACCGTATTCTTATACAAGCAACTCAAGCCAGTGACCTTAAACCCACGTCCATCACACTGTCACTAGCCAATAGGTCTATTAAAATACCAAAGGGGACCATTGAGGATGTTTTAATACAAGTGAACAGATTCTACTACCCAGTGGACTTTGTCGTACTTGACATAGAGTCTAAGGTAAAGGTAGGAGCCAATCATGTGCCCATCATATCGGGGGAGGCCATTCGGGCTACTCTCGAATGCCATAAATAAACTCCGCCGAATGGGGTTAAGTGCAACTCACATTTGGGGAATATAATCTTTAACTCAATATCTTTCTTTATCTGAAGAGGCATATGCACTTCGAGGAAGATGACTCGTGAAGAAGTCTCAGATAATAGATGCAATTCTTGGAAGAATGTGCTAATGAGCAGCCAAGTGCAAGATGTATTAACCCTGCAGTTATTCGAGTGCCTTGGAGAACAAGAACCTCACTGCATGAGCAGAGTGTGGGTACTGGAGGAGAAAAATAGAAGTTCTACCTCTATTAATCGGTGATGGAAACCAAGGGAACTCGACGCTAGAGCTCAAACCCCTCCCGCCTGAGCCAAGTATGCATTCCCCGAAGAAAATGGACACGTCCGGGGCCAGATTTCATCACTGTCGACACTTCACAAGAGCATAACTCCGTCGCACCTCTCCAAAGGAACAAGCAAGCATCAGTGGAAAATTTATGATTTAAAAGGCATAACCCAACAACTGCACCCATCACATTTGCTCCAGAGAAGAGGAGTCTAAGGTCATGAGGCAGCCAATACGAGGTCGTAACCCCACTACAGAAGCAGTTCTATCAGTCTCTAAAAATTGCTCCAAGCCGGTATCATTTACCCCATTTCCGATAGCACTCGTAAGCCCCAACCTGTGGTGCCTAAGAAGTCAGGAGTGACAACTGTAAAAAATGAAAAGGGTGAAGAATTGTCTACCCAACTCACTACCGGTTGGAGAGTGTGCATAGATTATAGGAGGCTCAATGAGGTAACAAGAAAAGATCACTTCCCGTTGCCATTCATCGATCAGCTCCTTGAGAGAGTTTCGACATCCATTCTATTGCTGATGGCTATTCGTATTTTCTCATAGAGATTGCACCAGGATCAGAAAGACTACCTTTACTTGTCCATTCGCACCTTATGCTTATAAAGAGAATGCCTTTGGTCTTTGCAACGCCCTGTACTCCACTTTTCGTAGATGTATGCTGCATGTTTAGCGATATGGTGGAGCGCATCATGGAAGTATACATGGATGATATCACTCGTATATGGAGGCAATTTTGAAGAATGTCCACTAACTGAGGCCATCCCGGCGAGGTGCATGAGAGGAAGAACCCTCGTGCTCAATGAGAAGTGCCATTTTATGGTTAACCAAGGAATCGTATCGGGTACATTATTTCCAAGAGGGCGAAGCTGACAAAGCAAAAATTGAACTTATTTCCAAACTGCCATCCCCAACAAATGTAAAAACAGTTAGGCAATTTCTTGGTCACGCAGGCTTCTATAGAAGATTCATTAAAGACTTCCTCGAAGATCATAAAACCCCCCGTACAAGCTCCTAGAGAAAGACGCAAATTTGTTTGGAAGAAAGAATGCCAGAGAGCTTTGAAGAACTCGAAGTCCCATTTGACTACCGCCCCCCAATACACGAGCACCAACCCGGCGCTGCCTTTTGAAGTGATGCGTGATTTAGTGATCTTGCTATCTGAGCAAAGACTCGCCAAAAGAGAGGACGGGAAACCTCATAGTCTATTATGCAAGCAAAACTCGAATGAAGCACAAAAGGAATTAGACTACCACAGAAGGAATTGTTGGCGAGTTCACGCCTTAGACAAGTTTCGACATACTTAGTCGAGTCCGATATAGTCATTTTTACGTAATTACTCCGCTTGAAATATCTCCTCACCAAGCAAATGCCAAAGCAAGGCTTATCCGATGGGTTCTTCATCAGAGTTCAACTTGCAAATTAAAGACAAGAAGGGGGTAGAGATTTGTTGTGGCGCATCATCTTTCAAGGTTAACGATAGCCCATGACACGATAGCCCACCCAATGATGAATTTCCCGAAGAACCCTAATGCAGCTCGAAAGCCCCCGTATGCCTCACATTGCTAACTCGCCACAGAGAAATCCCACCCGATTGAAAGGAACAAAGATAGGAAGTATTTCTTTGCGAAGATCCACTCCTATTATCGAAGAGCCCTTCTTGTTCAAATACCGTGCGCATCGATAATCGTGAAATGTGTGCCCGAGGAAGAACAACAAAGGGACTCGAGCCACGCCACGAGAGTGCCTCGTGGTGGTCACTTGGCTGCCAGGCAAACATCAAAGAAGGTGTTGGTACTGGTTTCTACCGACCTTCCTTCATAAGGAAGCACACTAAATGTGCCGAGTGTGTGATAGATGCCAAAGACTCGAAGCTGTCTCGCCGTCATACGACGCCCTCGAACCACTCTTAAGAAGGCCGAGTTTGTTCGACAAGTTCGGGGGCATCTGCCATGGGACCTTTCCCACATCTTATGGTCATACATACATTTTGGTGGAGGACTATGTGTCCAAGTGGGTTGAAGCAACCCTCGTAAACGAATGACCACGGTGGTACTTAAATTCTTGAAAGCAAACATCTTTTTCTAGGTTCGGTGCCAAAGCCATTATTACCGATGGAGGCTCACATTTGCAAACAAACCTTGAAAAACCTCATGGCTAAATATGGTGTGAAACACGAGTGGCCACCCTACCATCCTCAAACAAGGGTCAAGCAGAACTTGCAACAGAGATTAAGACCATTCTAATGAAGGTGGTAAATAGAAACAGAAAAGATTGGTCCATCAAACTGCTTGATTCGCTGTGGGCCTACAGAACAGCTTTCAAGACAATCCTTGGAATGTCCCCTTATCGGTTGGTCTATGGTAAAGCATGTCACCTTCCAGTGGAGATCGAATATAAGGCATGGTGGGCAATCAAAAAGCTGAACATGGATCTAAGTAGGTCCGGAGTCAAGAGATTCCTCGATCTCAATGAGTTAGAAGAAATACGAAATGATGCCTACTTGAATTCAAAAATTGCAAAGGAAAGATAAAAAAAAATGGCATGATCAAATGATAACTGGGAAGAATTTCAGTGAGGGGGACCAAGTCCTCCTGTGTGACTCCAAACTCCATCTATTTCCGGGCAAGCTCAAGTCGCGATGGACGGGTCCATCATTGTTCAACAGTATACCCCAATGGTTCAGCTGACCTAATTAATCCAAATGTGATAACAAAGGGTGATTAAAGTCAATGGACAAGAGGTGAAGCCCTATGTTATGCAAAGAGACTGGGTCAGTGGAGGAAATTCT
The DNA here is from genome assembly GCA_016808115.1 of Tetrastigma voinierianum. Lineage (NCBI taxonomy): Eukaryota > Viridiplantae > Streptophyta > Magnoliopsida > Vitales > Vitaceae > Tetrastigma > Tetrastigma voinierianum. Next base: position 62,207 of record JAEQBH010003346.1, on the reverse strand, counting down.
CCTTCTAGACCTCCCGAATCCCACACCAATACGCCTAAGGGTGGTCACGCTAGTCCCGCCACCGATCTCATTGTTTAGTTTTGATTAAATTTCTTTGCTTAAAATTTTGGCAAAGAATCGAGTTTGGCATTTGATTTCTCCCCACTTTTGTTGATAATCGCGGTAACGCCAACAAATGGGAATGCCCCCTTTCCAGCCCACCATGTTAGAGGAGGTACATCCCATCCTTTAGCGTTTTTGCATTCCCATGCTAAACCGGGTTAGGAGTACTTACTATTCGGGAATTCAGTTTTACTGTTATACAAAATCCCGCAAGGCCAAATTGCTTTTCTTTAACTTTAATAACTTTTGTGTCTTCATTTTGTGTATCTACTCTTGCCTTTAATTGAAAAATTTGAAACTTCTATATGTTACCTTAATGATGTAATCTCATGCATGATTTAGTTTTCGTCAATTGAGATTTGATATTCCCAACCTTGAACAATCCCCCCTTTAAATACGACCACCGTACACCCGACAGCCAGCCCAATAGGTTGAGAAGCTATATACCTCTTTCCGCTTTACAGAGCCGGCCTTAGACCTGTTGACGACCCATAATAGGTTTAGGTTACCCATGTTTGAAACAGATCTAATGTAGTCTCTCCAATGAAAAGGAAAAGAAAAGCAAAAAGAAAAAGAAAAGAAGAAAAATAAGAAGAAAAGCCGTGACACTCGCGCCTTTGGAACCATCAGCGCCCGAGGGGTATATGCATAAAGTTTTAAAGCCCGATGCCCTAAACCTTAATTGGTCGGGAAATACCGACTTTAGTGTTCGCTTACACGGGTGGACGGGTAGTGTTCAGCTGCGGTTGTGCTTAATTCTCGGGTTCATTCTGAGTCCTGTGAAGCCTCAGAGTTTGTGGTCGGGCTGATCCTTTTGGCTTACGCCCTAAACCTTAATTGGTTGGGAGTCATCGTGACCTCTACACGGACTTTGGTGAAGTCGAGTTTTTAGCATTGCACCCTACAATATAGCCAAATAAAGAAATAAGAGTGTATCGAGCCCTATTTAGGTTGTTCAACAGTTTAAGGCCATGGCAGTAGCTAGGTTGGGGGGAGGGAATAGCTTTGTAATTTATTGGCTCAAGCTAGTTAACTTAGGAACAATTAGGTTTTGGTGGAAGTTCAAAGTCGACTCTCATTGAAATTGAGCGTCGCCCCTAAAACTTGTTATTATGGTTTTTGTTCTTTCATGTCATTCTCGAACAAGGTGTAAATTGTTCATTCTAAAGGTAAGGCAGCCAGCACCTGCACATGCAACTTGAACCACACACTTTTTTGTAAAAGTACAAAGATGCATACCCTTTATTACTCAGCATTGCTAAGGGACTAGCAACGTGTCGGTTAGGTGCATTAGCGCCAAAAAAAGTGCTATTTTGAACCCTATTTAAGGTAGGTTTTGAGTGCTTTTTGCGCACTAATCATATGAATTAAGCCAATTGTCATGTGCAAGTCCACTTAGTGCTTCTGATTGTTTTCGAGATTGTTTTGGATAGTTTTGCAGATCTTGGGAACTTCAGCAAACTTGGCTTCTTATTGGTGCTGAATGTGAGAATCCTCGGTAATTTCTCCAAGCTGAGGTGATGAAATGTCAAGATGGGTTAAAGAATTGAAGGCAAAGTGATGAATAAAAAGTGTAGGAAGTGATGTTGTATCAAAACAGAGAAGCATGAGCAAACCAGGGATTTTTCGCTATGATTGCGAAAAATTTCGCTTAGGTCAGAAAATTCAAGAATTATAGCTTAAAAATTCCGCATATCTCTAGCAAAATTTTCAATTATGTGAAAATTTCATAAAGTTACAAATTTCGCTTAGCATAATAAATTTTCATATGCTAGCCAAATTTGTCATGATAGCTTAAATTGCTCACCTTGTGTTTTTGGTGTATTTTTGATTCAAATCAACCACGTTTTGATAAATTACCATTTTGTCCCTTATGAAATCTCACATTTTAGGCAATTTTGTCATTTCACACCATGGGGTTGGCTATATAAGCCCCTACAACTTTGTAACCCTAAGTAACTATTTATTTTAATACAGTTTCCCGCAGCTTTTCATTTTAGGTTTATTTTGCTCTCTTCTCTCTCCTCTTTCTCTCATTTTCTCGGCTGCCAAACACCCCCTTGAGGATGACAACTCAAGGATGCTTCGCCAAGGTTTCTCATACCTCTTGAAGAAAGAGGGTTGCTAGCTTGGTTTCGGGGGCCGCGCAGTCGTCTCTCATGCTTTGGAATGTTACAGACGCATTTATGGTTCCCAACTTTCCAAACTAGGGTTTAAATGTCATCGTCTTTCCTTTCATTAATACTTGCCATGCTTTAGGTTCAATGCATTCTTAATGGTAGATGCACTGATATCCTTTAGATGTCATTTACGAGCCATTGAAATGAGGTTAAATGCTAGGGTTTCAAACTGAATGGGACTTTGAATGCTTAGTACTTGGTTTGACTTAAATAGGAGTGGTTTTAGGGTTAGGTTTCATTAAACACAGTCCTGCTTTTGCTTTGACTATATGTCATTTGGTTCTAATGCGAGGAAATAACCCGAGGACACTGTAATACCCCCATGTTATCAAGCTAGTGACCCAAGCCTTCAAGGTTACCATTTCACACTTCATTTTAAGCCATAACAGTTAACGAGTGAACAATCAACCTCCACTGTTTTTAACCAAATCCAAAAATCCAAACAAAAAGTCTCACCATTTTCAAGCATTGATGCAAATCATTCGTGGGATGAAAACCTAACCCCGTGTTCGACCCTAGACCGCTATACTGTAGTAGCTTGACTACGGCAGTAGGAGGAACATAGGAAACAAATATTGTTGATTCCGATCACCCTACCGTGGCATGAATCATGCACAAGGCCGAGGCATCTTGTCTAGGCATGTCATGGCACTAGGCCGAGGCACCGTGTCTAGGAAAGCACTGTAATCGGTGAACCTTGGTTCAGGGATTACCAAGTGGTACTAGGCCGAGGCACCGTGTCTAGGCATGCACTAGGCCAAGTTACCGTGTCTAGGCATGCACTAGGTGAAGGCACCTTGTCTAGGCATGTCATGGCACAAGGTCAAGGCATCGTGTCTAGGCATGCACTAGGCCGAGTCACCTTATCTTGGCATGCACTAGGCCAAGGCACCTTGTCTAGGCATGTCATGAAACTTGGTTGAGGGGTCTAGGCATGCACTAGGCTGAGTCACCGTGTCTAGGCATGCATTAAAACCGGCGTACTTTCCTAGGCATGTGTTGGCACTTAGGCGAGGCAATCGTGTCTAGCACGCACTAAAGCCGAGTCACTCGTGCCTAGGCATGTCTCGCTCTGCCGGTGAAGCGCATCTACTCATTTACTAAAGCTGAGGCACCTTGCCTTGGCACGTCATTGCACTAGGCCGAGGCACCTGTTCAGATTGTGATTCGATTAATGCCCAAAAAGTGCAATTTTTGAACCCTATATTAGATAGGTTTTGAGTGCTTTTTTGCGCATTAATCATGTCATTTATACCAATTGAAGTGTTCTAGTTCCTCTTAGTAGCACTTATGCCATTTAGAGGGTATTTTGGGTTGTTTTGCAGGTATCACCCCCTGAGTCAATCTCACAACACAAAGGATGAAATCATGAAGTTGGAATTCAAGTCTCAAATTTATCAACTACCCTGCAAGAATCAATGAGAAAACAAAGGCAAAGCTGAAGAAAAATTCTGGCGTACTGGCGCAGGATGAAAAAGCAAGCAAGGATCAACAATGCTCTTATCTCGCGAGCCATGGAAAATTTTCGCTTAAGACAAGTAAAATTTCTCAACCTTAGCAAAAATTCTCGCAACCCAGCGAAATGCCAAATTTCGCTGTACCACTCCAAATTTCGCAAGACTGCTCCTTAGCTTAAAAATAATTGATTTTCGGCTCTCACAAGAATTCTCGCTTGCTTAGCAAAATTTCATTAGCTAGCTTAAATTGCTCCACCCTACCGAAATTTCTTGTTTTCGCTAGACTGCTGATTTCACAATTATTAAATTCTTCAAATTTTTAAATAAAATTGGATGCCTCGTCATGCTTGTAATTAATGCCAAACCGCTCCAAACTTGGTGTATTACTTAATTGTCCTATAACTTAGCCAATTTCATAGGTTTTGGTATATGCCTTGAGAGGGGTGGCCTATATAAGCCCTCTTGTTTTGTAACCTAAGCAACAATTTTAGCAACAATTTGGAAAGGAGAGAAGATATTTTTTGGGAGTTTTCATTTTTGTAACAAAGTATTGTATTTTAGCTAGGTTTTATTTTTCTTCTCTTCTCTCCTCTTTCTCTTACTTTCCCTGCCAAACACCCTCTCGAGGATGACAAACTCAAGAGATGCAGCCAAAGGTTTCTCCTTTCAGCTGCGAAGGAAGCTAGCTCTCGTGGTGGGGTGCGCATGTTGTCCTCTTGTACTAAAAGCTACAGTAGTGTATTTATGGCCTCATATTCTCAAACATGGTCAGATAACATTGAATGTCATAATGTGGCCAATACTTCCATGCTTTAGGATCTAGTGCATATTCTGGTGAGAGGTAATTTGATTCTTAGATGGTCTTTACGAAATCTTTAAAATGATATTTATGTTTTCTCAAATTAGGGTTGCATAGCATTTAATGTTATTGATTTGGCCAATACTTCCATGCTTTAGAATAATAAAGGCATAATTAGTGATGATGTACTGCTGTTCTTAGATGGTCTTTACGAGCCTCCGAGATGAGGCTTTGAATGCTGTGTGGTTTCAAACAAGAAGGGGCCATAACCGCATGCTACCCCGTATTGACTGACTCAAATAGGAGTTGCTTCATGGGTGAGGCTTGCTAGTTAACATATATAGATCCTAAGTATGCCATGGACTATGCTGCATGTCATAACACGAGGATAAAACCCGAGGACACTGCTTGCCCTAACTTGCCGGGTTAGTGACCTAAATCTTCAAAGTTAACTTTTTCACCTTTTACTTTCGCTTTACAATTCTCGCTTCTAAACCATTCCCAATCGCTTGGAAACACAATCTAAAGAGTCCAAATAGAAAGCCTTACCTTCATGCACTGATGCAAACCATTTTTGTGGATGAAAACCCATCCCCGTGTTCGACCTGGGATTCACCATACCGCAAGAGCTCGACCACGGCAGTAGGAACTTAGGTGTATATAAATTTTGTTGATTTTAGCCAAATTCTACCGCGGGCACGAATCAAATGGCGCCGTTGCCGATGGTGCCAAACTACTACACGGTGTTGAAGTGTACTGTGGATCAACATCACAAGTGAAGGTAACCTTACCTCTTTGTAACTCCACTTGCAAAGAATCGTAGTTTTCATAACTTGACACTTCATCGTTTTTTGTTTTTTCATACAGTCATTTTTTTTTCTTTTCTTTTTTTCTTTCTTTGTTTTATTTCACTGTTAAAAAAATTATATATATAAAAAAAAAAAAAAGCCAAGTAAGACTGCTTCGTGTTGTTTTTGTGTGGCCCTATTTCAATCGGCAGGATCGCATTTTCCAAGAGGGGTTTGAATTGAGAGAAAATGGAATCCCATATGGAGAACAATACAAACTGGGGAGGGTAACCCCAGAGCTTACATGACAGACTATAGAACCTTCCATGGCAAATAAAGAATCCGTAGAGAAAAAATCCAAACCCATATAGGTCTATGAGGGAATATAGAGACCAATGGATGAGTGCACCTGTCTATAATGTTCCCTCAACTTATATACCTCCTGCTTCTCCACATTTTACCTCAACTTCCCAGCAGCAACAACCACCACCCTTATCCCCTGTTGAACAAGCCATCCCGAATTTTGAGCAAACAAGGACAATTTGGCTGTGAGTGAGTTAGTGCGGCAGCGACCGTCCAGCCAATCAAGAACCGAGACAGCCAGACTCCTCCTTGAACAAGGAATTAGATGGGTTCCAAAGTGAAATTGATCAATTGACATCCACTAGAATCCATCTTAAAGCTCACCAATCGCCTTTGTTCATCAAGAGGAGGAGAATCCGAGCAAGAAAGTGCTGACTAACACTATTATGGGTGAACAGCTCAATTGCGTACCCAAGAGAATTGAAAGAGCAACCAGCGTAAGATCCTCCCGAGGAACTGCAGCCCCACAATTATGTGTGGAATATGGGCCATGGAAAAAGGGAGGTTAAGAAACTCCTAATGGCCGACCGGAGGAGGGTAATGAGATGGGCGAATGGAAGAGTCCTGATCCGGCTCACTCACCAAAGCACGCCCAACCCAAAAACAACCCATCAGTAGCCCCTCAGACTAAGTGTACATACTGCCTCACACCTCGCAGCGAACTCAAAACCCGAAGCTCCCAAAGCTAACCCAACCGCATTATTTCAACCATGCAAAATTCAATAAGCTAGTGGCCATTGCTCAGATTTTGCCACTACCTCAAACAAGATGGCAGCTGCACAAACCGCATGGCATAGTGGATGGTTCGGGTGCCGGTTCGGGTTTGGAGCACCCGAACCTCGGTATTTCTAAGCTCCACGGTTCCAGCAGCCTCCTTGATATGTCGGCAAAGAAATGCTACAGACCCACCCACCACCACAGAGGCGAGGTGTTAGTTTTTATGATTTTTGTTTAGTTACCACTTATCAACTCCGCCACTCATTTTGATTAGATTTTTGTGATAGCCAAGAGTGTGCTGAGGTTTTGTATGTTTAGCTTGATATTCATGTATTAGGCCACTTTGGCTATATCAAAAGCTATTCGGGCTTTATATATATATAGCTTTTCAGACATATCATGTTTCTCAGGCTCTTCACCTCGTAAATGTTTTTCTTTTTCAATTGAACAATTGAATTGCCACACCGACAATTGGAATCAGCTTTGTGCTGGAAAATCTGAATCACTGCTTGTCACTTATATGCTAGGACAATTCCATGCTTGAAACAAATTTTTGGTCACTTACGCCTAAAGACGCTCAACTTGAAATTTCCCTTTATGCTAATTCACACGCACCTGCATTATTTCAATAGGCTGTGAATTTGTTCGCTTCCTTTCACTTTGCATACCGGCCTTAAGACGCTGGGCAACCCAGATAGTTTGTGTTACCCATACTTGAAGACCAATGTTGTCTTCCAAAAGAAAGCAGTTAAAAGCAAAAGAAAAGAAGAAAATAAGAAAGCAAAAATAAAGTCGTGAAGTTTTGTCTTGAAACCCGAGCACGGTCCGGTGCACATGAAGTTCGCCCTACGCCTGCCCTTTAATCGGCCGGGAGTCATCGACGTTGTCTGCTTACTGGTGGATAGGGTGAAGTTTAATGACTTGTGGGTGCTTAATTTTCGTGCTCATCTCGGAAATCGGTGAGCCTTTAGAGTTAGCGTCATGATCCTTTCGCTTCGATGCCCTAAACCTTAATTGGTCGGGAGTCATCGGACCCCGCTACACGGACTTTGGTGAAGTCGGATTTTACATTGCACCTACGATGTAGATGAACAAAGAAAGAAGAGCGTAACTAACCCTATCTGCGCTGCTCAACAAACGGCGCCATGTCGCGTTAGGTCAGGGAGAGAGCAAATTTGCAATTTATCGCTTAACTGCTACAAAAGAACCGCAGACTTCTAGGTGGAAATTCAAGTCGAGAATCATGGAACCAATTTCAATTCGAAATGGTTCTTGTATGGTTTTGATTCTTTCATTTCGGCTTTCAAATTTGATTTCAATTTTTCGCTTTAAGGTGTTTATATGTATATAAACCCTTTTGAATCAAGGTTCCTTTTGCAAATCACCACATGCATCTCCTTTTCTTTATTTTGCATTGCTAAGGATCAGCAACGTTTCGGTTGGGTAGTAATTAATGCCCAAAAGTGCAATTTTGAACCCTATTAGATAGTTGAGCGCTAAGGTGATTAATCACGCCATTTATACCAATCAAGTGTTCTAGTCTTCTTGGGTATGACTTACGCCATTGTATGGTATTTTTGGTTGTTTCAGGTATTTCAGGCACTTCGAGTTCAATTCAATACAAAGGATGAATCATGAAGTTGAATTCAAGTTCCCATCAACCAAATCCCAAGAATCAAATGAAAACAAAGGCAGCGAAGAAAAAATTCGATGCAAATACATGTGATGAAAGTGCCGAAGGATCAACACGCAGACTGGCGAAAGCTTGCGAAAATTTTCGCTAAGATTGCGAAATTCAAGTAACCCAGCTTAAAATTTCGCAACCTAATCGAAAATGCGAAATTTCGCTAGACTACTCCAAATTTCGCTAGCCACTGCTCCTTAGCGAAAATAATTGATTTCGCTACAAGCACTTTTCGCTAGCTAAATAAATTGCCCACCCTTTAATGAAGTTTTTGCAAGTAGATTCGCTGATTTCGCTTAATTAGCTAAATTCCTTCAAATCTAGCGAAATTGATGCTCATGCTTTGTACTACGTTAAACCGCTCCAAACTCAAGCAGACATTTAATCGTCTCTATAACTTCTAGCCAATTTCATAGGTTTTTGGTATTTTCTCGAGGTGGCCTATAAGCCCCTTGTTTTGTAACCTAAGCAACAATTTTAGCAACAATTGGGGAGAGGAAGATATTTGTAAGTTTTCATTTCAGGAATAAAGTATTGTATTTTAGCTTAGGGTTTTATTTTTCTCTTCTCCTTTCTTACTTTCCTCGCTAAACACTCTCTTGAGCACGACAACTCGCAGATGTTTCTGCCTCCTTCTTCAAGATAAGGAAAGCCGCCATGCTGGCATATGCATGTTGTCCTCTCAGATCGTGCCGCTGTGTAGTGCATTTGGCGGCCCTTATATTCTCAAAACATGGTCGCATAACATCAATGTCATTAATGTGGCCAATACTTCCATGCTTAGATCCAAGGCATATTCGTGAGAGGTATCAGGATTCTTGTACGGCTCTTACGGTCTTTTAAAACGATATTTATAATATTTTCGTTTCAAATTAGGGTCGTATAGCATTTAATGTTATTGATTTGGCCAATACTCTCCATGCTTTAATACAAAGGCATAATTGGGCCGGGACAGATGTAATCAAGTTGTTCTTACTGGCCTTTACGAATTTCCGAGACGATATTGTCGTTAGGGTTTCAACAAGAAAGGGGCCATAACTCGCATGCCACCCGTATTGACTCAAATAGGAGTTAAGCCTTGGCTGGATGAGGTTTCATGAATAGATCCTGCTATGCCACGGACTATAGGTCGCATGTCATAACGCGTGATAAACCCGAAGACATTCTGTCAGCTCTAACTTGCCAAGTTAGCGAATTTAAACTAAAGTTAACTTTTCCTTTTACTTTCGCGCATACCCCTGTACTTTCTAAACCATTCCCAATCGCTTTTGAAACACACCCAAAGAGTCCAAATAGAAAGCCTTACCTTTCACGTGACCGATGCAAACCATTTTTGTGGATGAAACCCATCCCCGTGTTCGACTTAGACCACTATATCATAAGAGTTTGACCACGCAGTAGGAACTTAAAGCGCATATAAATTTTGTTGATTTCAAATCACAATTTACTGCAAGACGAATCACGCACAAAGCATCGAGTCATGTTGGGTTTCAGCATGAACCAGCCGAGGCACCTCGCTTAAGCATGTCATGGCACCATGCCGAGGCACCGCAGGTTCAGCATGGTACTGGGGCCGAAAGACAAGGTCTAAAAGACGCACTAAAGCCGAGCCATCGCGGTCTAAAAGATGCACTGTGAAGGCACCTCGTCTAGGCATGTCAATAATCCAGACCGAGGCAATCGCGCAGTACCCGCACTAGCCAAGGAACCATGTCTAGGCAAGCACTAGGTCAGCTAATCGTGTCTAGGCAAGCACTAAAGCCGAGGAACCTTATCTGGTAATGCATGGCACCAGCCCAGAATCGTGGTCTAAGCATGGCACCGGGCCAAGGCACCTTTCCAGAAGTCCACTCAAGACTAGCCGATAAGATCACAATTTGGGCACGCACTGTGCCGAGGAACCACTTCGCATGTAATGCAAGCAAGATATCGAGGCACCGTGTTTAAAGTAATGCACTAGTCGAGGAACCTCGCTCTAGGCATGTCACCAAGACTAGTCGAGGCACCGTGTCTAGGCATGCATTAGGTTGAGTCACCGTGTCTAGGCATGCACTAAGACGAGGCATCTTGCCTAGGCATGTGTTGGCACTAGGCCGAGGCTTCTCGTGGTTCAGGCATGCACTACAGCATAGTCACTCGTGTTTAGGCATGCACCAGTTTGGGCACTGTCTAAGATGTCACGAACTGCGCCGGTGCACCTCGTGGCCTAGGCAAAGACTAAGCCAAGCACCATGTTTAGCCAAGCACTGTCGAAGAACCTTATCTAGGTGCTGTCATGATTAATTCAGGCCGATGCAATCGCTTCTAAGCATGGCACTAGGCTAAGGCACCATGCCCGTCACGCACTAGGTCGAGGAATCTCGCCTGTGCATGCGACGGGCACTGTGCCGAGGCACCGTGTCTAGGAAAGCACTGCACCCAGGCAACCTGGCCTGTGACTCTGTCATGGTACCAGTAGGGGCACCTGTTTAGGCATGGTACTAGGCCGAGGCACTCACCTAGTACGCACCAAAGTCGCGGTCACCGTGTCTAGGCACGCACCAGCAAGGCCCCTTGTCCAGGCATGTCATCAATCCGTGACCGAGGCACCATGTCTGCATGCACTAGCCAAGGCACCTTGTCTAGGAATGTCATGGCACAAGGCCGAGGCACTGTGTTTAGGCATGCACTAGGCCGAGTCACCGTGTCTAGGCATGCACTAGGCCGAGTCACCGCGCCTGCGACGCACTCAGCCGAGTCACCGCGGTCTAGGCATATACACCAGCGAAGGCACCTCTGCCTTAGGCATGTCATTGTACCGTAATCGGCACCGGCAAGGTACGGCACTGGGTCGAAACACCGTGTTCAGCATGCACTAGCCGGTGCACCGTGCCTGGGCATGTTTTGAAGACTACGCCGAGGCACCAATTCTAGGCATTCATTAGGCCAAGTCAATCGCTGGTTTCAAAGATGCACTAGTCCGGGCCAACCTCACAGCAAGTCATAAGACAAGCGGCGAGGCACCATGTCTAGCATGACACTAGCCGACGAGACCGTGGCTGTGCATGGCATCGACCGAGGCATGGTGCGAGGCATGCACTGAGTCGAGGCACCGCGCGGTCTAGGCATGCATTAGGCCGAGGAACCTCGCTTCAGCATGCCACGGAACTAGGATTGCATAGTGCTCCAGCATGCACTAAGCCGAGTCACCGTGTCTAGGCATGCACAGCCGAGGCACCTTGCCTGTGCACGCCACAAGACTAGGCATACACACCGCATCTAGGCATGCACCAGTCGGCGAACCTCGCTTGCAGATAAAACCCAGATTAGTCAAGATAACGCTTCAGTACGCACAAGGTCGAGTCACCTTATATAGGCATGGACAAGGCCACAACCTTTAGGCATGTCACATTAGTGTGGCCCCGTGTCTAGAAATGCACTAGCCGAGTCATCGCTATTTAGTATGCACTAAGCCAAGGTACCTATGCCCAGGTATGCACCAGCCGAAAGCAACAATGTCTAGGCACGCACTAGCCGAAGCCACCGTGCTTCAAGGTGTTATGCCACTAAAGCCGAGGAATCGCAGGTTTATGCGACGCACTTCGCCGAGCTTCGCTCTAGGCATGTCATGGCACTAGGCCAAGGCACCATGTCTAGGTATGCACTAGGCTGAGTAACCGTGTCTAGGCATGCACTAGGCAAGGCACCTAGTCTAGGCATGTCATGGAACTAGGTCGAGGCACCCTGCCGTGGCATGGCATTGCCGAGAATCGTGGCCTAAGCAAGACCAGGTCAAGCACCATGCCTAGGCATGCACTGTGCCGAGGCGCCGTGCCTAGGCTGCCCCATTTCCTAAGCCAAGGAACCAGCCCAGCATTTACTAGGTCGAGGCACCTGCCTAGGCATGTCATGGCACTGTGCTCGAGCACCGCCCGCGCACCGTGACCAGTCATCATGTCTAGGCAAGAACTGTGCCGAGGCACTCCATTTAAGCATGTCCCGAACCATGCCGAGCACCGTGTCTAGCATGGTACTAAGCCGATAAGACCGTGCTCAGCATGCACTAACCAAGTCACCGTGTCTAGGCATGCACTAGGGGAAGGCACCTCGTTGCAGTACGCCATCGACTGCACTGGCAAGACCGCTAGGCATGGCACTAGACTAAGGCACCATGTCTAGGCAAGCACTAGGCTGAAGCACCGTGTCTAGGCAAGCACTAGGTCGAGGCACCTTATCTAGGTATGTCAAGGCACTGGGCCGAGGCACCATGTCTAAGCATGGCACTCGGCCAAGGCACCTGCTAGGTCAGGCTCACGAAGATCGAAGGCCGAGGCCCTGCCTGGGCATGCACTAAAGCCGAGGCATCTTGCCTCGCATGTCATGCACAGCAGTCGAGACACCGTGTTAAGGCATGAACTAGGATTAGTCACCGTTTCTAGGCATTCACTAGGCGAAGGCACCTTGTCTAGGCATGTCATTGTAATAGACTGAGGCACCGTGGCTAGGCATGGCACGAGGCCGAGGCACCATGTCTAGGCAAGCACCAGATGAAGACCGCTTCTGCGCAGCCACCAAAGCTCGAGGCCCTCGTCTGCGACGCTCGACAAAGCCGGCGACCGCGGGCCGTACATGATACTAGCCGATGCAATCAGGCTAGGCATGGCACAGAACGAGGCACGATGCCTGTGCATGCACTCAGTCGAAGACGTGTCTGTGCATGCACTAGGTCGAGGAAGTCATTAGCATGTCACGGAACTAGTTTGAGACCGTGTATGCGCATGCACTAGGGCCGAGTCACCGGTCTAGGTACGCATTGCGCCGAAATAATCGCGGTTTAAAAGACGCAATAGGTCGGTGCACCCGCTCTCGCATGTCATGGCACTAGGCCTAGGCACCGTGTCTAGGCATGCTCTAAGCCGAGGAACCTTGCGTAGGCATGTCATGACACTAGGTCGGTGCACGCGCCTGTGCATACACTAGGCCGAGTCACCTTATCTAGGCATGCACTAGGCCAAGGCACCTTTTCTAGAAAGTCTCGATTAGGCGGGCACCGCAGTTCGGGGCATGCACTACGCCTAAATAATCGTGCCTAGTATGAGCCAAGCCGCGCACCGTGTCTGTGCATGCACCAGCCGAGCAACAATGCCCAGGCATGCACTAGGCCGAGTCATCGCCCTTGCTAGGTCAGCGCCACTAGGCCGAGGAATCATATCTAGGCATGCACTGCCGAGGCTTCGCCTAGGCATGTCATGGCACTGCGTCGAGGCAATCGTTCAGCATGCACTAGCTCGAATACCAGCCTGAAAGTGACGCACTGCATCAAGGCAATCGGTCTTGGCATGTCATGGAACTAGGTCTTTGCACCTCACGTGGTATGGCACCGTTATGGTATGGCAGCAGTCGAGATCACTGCCTGCGCAAAGACTGAGTCAGAAGAATCGCGCCTGCAGACGCATTAATGCCGCGCGCCTACGCCACACGATGCCCGGCCTAAGCCGGCGGGTCCGTTTCGCACGTATTGGGTGCCAGCAAGACCTTGCCTAGGCATGTCATGGCGCTAGCTAAGGCACCGCCTGCAGAAGACTAGATCGAAATACCGTGTCTGTGAACGCATTTTCAGCCCGCACTCCATCAGCATGTGTCAGCACCACGCCGAGGCACCGCGGTTCATGTATGCACTAGCCAAGTCATCGTTCAGGCATGCACTAGACCGCGCACCTGTTCAAAGGCCGCTGCGATAAGGCCAAGGCATCTAGTTCAGCATGCACCAGTCGAGTTCCAGTCTGTAATGCACTGTAATCGTCACCGTGACCCAGCCACGACTCAGCCGATGCACCTTGCCTAGGCATGTGTTGAACCACGCCATGACCGTGTTCAGTACGCACTCAGCCGTTTCACCGCGTTTGCAAGACGACTCAAGCTAAGGCACCTCATTCAGCATGTCAACGTATACATCAGGCACTGTCTAGGTATGCACTAGGACGAGGCATCTTGCCTAGGTATGTGTTGGTACTAGGCCGAGTCACCCAGCATGCACTAGGCCGAAATATTGCGGTTCAGTACGCACCAGCCAAGGAACCTGCCTAGGCACGCCGCACAGTCGAGGCACCGTGTCTAAGAAAGCACTGCACCGAGGCACCTTACCCAGAATGTCACGGAAACAGCTCCATATCTGTTCAGGCAATGCACTAGGCTGAAGCACCATTTCTAGGCATGCACTATACGAGGCACCCTCGCTTCAGGCATACCGGGCACTCACGCCGAGGTAAGGTGTCTAGGCATGCACTCAAAGCCAAGTCATCGTTGCCTGCACGCACTAGGCCAAGTAACCTGTTCAGGCATGTCATGGAAAAGTGCCGGTGGCACCATGTCTAAAGCACCAGTCGGCATCGTGTCTGTGTGGGAAGCACTAGTCGAGGCACCTTATCTAGGTATGTCACGGCACCAAAGTCGAGGCACCGTGTCTAAGCATGGTAATGGGCCAAGGCCCCTTACCTAGAAGTTCACAAGACTAAAGTCGAGGCATCAGGCCTAGGGCACGCACCAGCCGAGGCACCTTTCTAAGAGATGTCACGGCAAGAGTCGGTGCACCGTTGCTTGTGCACGACCAGTCGAGGAACCTTCCTGCAGACGCCACGATACTCAGCCAGCACCGCGGAGTTCAAAGTATGCACCAAAGTCGAGTCACCATGTCTAGTATGCACCAAACAAGGCACCTTGTCCTGCATGTCACAAGATCAGTCGGCGACTGCCTGGTGCAAAGACTCAGCCGAAGCAATATGTCTAGTTCAAGCACCAGCCAAGAACCTTATCTAGGTATGTCATGGCACTAATCGAGGCACCGCCTCATGCATGGCACCACGAAAATCGCCTGTGCAAGCACCAGGCCGAGGCATCTGCCTGTGCATGTCATGGCACTAAAGTGCAGGCACCGTGTTCAGGAAAGACCAGACCGGAAAATTTTGGTTCAGGCATGTCATGGCAATTCAGGCCAGCGCACCGTTCAGCATGGTACCAGGCCGCAGGCACCGTGTCTAGGCATAATGACAGTTGGGCGGCACCGCTTCAGCACGGCACTGTGAACGAGGCACTGCCTAGGCACACCAGGGGCCAGCGCATCTTATCTAGCATATCATGGCAAGGCCGAGCACCGCGGTCTAGGAAAGCACTAGATCGAGGCACCTTATCTAGAATGTCATGGGATCTGTAGCCGAGACCATCACAGCACGCCAGATTTTCAGTCGGTGCACCTGCCTGCAGACGCACTGGGGCCGGAGCCACGCTTGTCCCATGCATCCAGGCCGAGCCACCGTGTCTAGGCATGCACTAGACCGAGTCACCGTGTCCAGGTGTGCACTAGGCCAAGGCACCTTGTCTAGGCATGTCATGGCGAGTCGAGGCACCGTGTTCAGTGCCACCAGTCAAGCACCAAGTCTAAGAAAGCACCAGTCGAAGAACCTGTCTAGGTATGTCATGGCACTAGGCCGAGGCACCGTTTCTAGGCATGGCACTAGGCCGAGGCATCGTTCCTAGGCATGCACTAGGCCGAGGCATCTTGTCTAGGCACGACTCAGATCGAAGTCACCGTGTCTAGCATGCATCAGCGGCGCACCTCGTTTGCGCACGCCATCAAAAGACTAGACCGAGGCACCGTTGTTGGGGTACTTACACTGCTTCATGCAACTACGCTCAGCAAGCACTAGGTCAAGCATCGCTTCTAGGCAAGCACTAGTCGAGACACCTTATCTAGTATGTTGGCGTGCCTCAGCCGAGGCACCGTGTCTGCCATTTAATCCCCGCCAAGGCACCTTGCCTATCCCGCTCAAGGCACCGTCGAGGAACCGCTAGGCATGCATCCAGCCGAGGCACCGCCCAAGCATGCACCAGGTCGCGCACCTTGTTCTAAGATGTCAGCGGAAGTATCGGCGCACCCGCTTAAGCACGCACTCGTCGAGGAACTCTGCTTAGGAATGTCATGGCACAAGGCTAAGGCACCGTGGTTTTATGCATGCACTAGCCGAAATAACGTATGTCTAAGCATGCACTAGGCCGAGGCATCTTACCTAGGCATGTGTCGAATTAGACGAGGCACCGTTCGTGATAAGCATTAAATCGGCACCTTGTCTAGGGGCAAACACTTCAGCCAAGAACCTTATCTCGTATGTGTTAGCACAGTCGAGGCAATCGCTTTCTAGGCATGGCACGTGGTCGGGTGCACGGCTCAGCATGCACCAGTCAGGCATCTGCCTAGGCATGCCGCGGAACTAGGTCGGTGCACCACGCCCAGGAAAGACTAAACCTAAGACACCGTCTGCGCAGTTTCAAGACTAGACCGGCGCGACGTGTCCGGGCATGGTACTGTACTCGAGGCATCGTGTCTAGCATGCAAGAAGTCGAATCGTGTCTAGGCATGCACTAGCCAAGGCACCCGCTCAGGGCATGTCACGCACTGTACCGGCGTGACCGCCTGCGTAAAGACTCGCACTGAAGACCATGTCTAGACAAGCACTAGGCCAAAGAACCTTATTTAGGTATGTCATGGCACTAGGCCAAGGCACCAAGCCAGAGGCGGCACCGGCCGAGGCATCGCTTGAGCACGCACTGTTTCGACGATCTCTGCTCCAGGCATTTTACGGTGCACTGTGCCGAGGCACCGTGGGTTCAAGAAAGCACTGTAATCGAAAAGCACCTTAGGCTAGGAATGTCATGGCACTAAGGACGAGGCAATCATGTATAGGCATTTCACTGTGCCGAGGCACCGTGGTTCAGCATGCACAAGTCGAGCCAGACCGTGTTCCAGAAATGCACTCAGCCAACATCTTGTCTAGACATGTCAATGCACTAGCCGGTGCACCGCTTGTTAAAGGTGCACTGTGCCGAGGCATCCATTCAGGCATGTCATAGCCCCAGTCGAGGCACCGCTGCCTAAGCATGGCACCGGGCCAAGGCACCTGCCCAGCCGGTTCACGGCGACTACTTCAAAGCCTAGGCACCGTGCCTGTGCACGACTGTGCCCAGCACCTTGCTTCGCATGTCAAGCGCGTAGTCGAGCACCGTGTTTAGGCATGCACTAGGCCTAGGAACCTTACCTAGGTATGTCATGGTACTAGTCGAGGCACTGCGGTTCGCATGCACTATGCTTTAGTCACCGTGTTTCAGCATGCACTCAGCCGAGGCATCTTACTCAGCATGTGTTGGCACTAGGCCGAGGCTTCGTGTCTAGGCATGCACTAGGCCTAGTCCCCATGTCTAGGCATACACTAGGCTAAGACACTTTGTCTAGGCATGTCATGGCACAAGGACGAGGTACCATGTTCAGCAAGCATTAGCTCGAAGCACTACGCTCTGTGCAAAGATCAGTCAAGAACATTATCTTAGTATGTGGGGCGGCACTAGGTCGATGCACCGCTTCTGTGTGCATGGCACTGGTTGCACCGTGCCTGGGGGTCACGCACCAGCCGAGGCATCTTGTCTAGGCATGTCATGGCACTAGGGCGAGGCACCATGTCTAGGAAAGCGCTAGACCTAGGCAGCTTGTCTAGGCATGTCATGGCACTAGGCCAAGGCATGGTGTCTAGGCATGGTACTAAGCCAAGCAATCAGGTTCAGCATGCACTCAGCCGAATCAATGTGTTCAGCATGCACCAGGGTCGAGGAAATTCTGCCTAGGCATGTCATGGAACTAGCCGAGACATCGCTGCCTGTGCATGCACTAAACCGAGTAACCGCTTTGCATGCATCTGTCGGGCTAATACTGCCAAGGCATGTGTTGGCACTACGCTGAGACACCATGTCTAGGCATGCACTAAACCACGTCACCGTGTCTAGGCATGCACTAGGCCGAAGCACCGTGGTCTTGGGTGCCACTCAGCCGAGACACGCTTATCTAGGTGTCACAAGACTAGCCGGCGCACCACGCCTAAATTCAACACACTCTGATAAGGCCCTCAAGCAAGGAGTCAGCTCACTCGCACTCAGTCAAGCATCCCGTGCCTAGGAATGCATCTACAGGCCGAGGCACTCGCTGCGATGTCATGGAAGTGCAGCCGAGGCACCGTGTCTTGGCATGCACTAGGCCGAGTCACCGTGTCTAGGCATGCACTAGGCCGGTGGAACTGCCAGGCATGTCATGGAACTAAATGAGGCATCAGGTCTAAGCATGCACTAGACCGAGTCACTGTGTCTAGGCATGCACTAGGCTGAAGCACTATGCCAAGGCATGTGTTGGCACTACGCCGAGGCACCATGGCTAGGCATGCACTAGGCCAAGTCACCGTGTCTAGCCATGCACTAGGCCAAGGAATCTTGTCTAGGCATGTCATGGCACAAGGCCGAGGCACCGTGTCTAGACAAGCACTAGGCCGAAGCACCGTGTCTAGGGAAGCACTAGGCCGAGGCACCTTATCTAGGTATGTCATGGCACCAGCCGGTAAGACCGCTGCCTAAGCATGGCACTCTGACAAGGCCCCCACCCAGCGCTCACCCGCACTGCCGAGGCACCGTGGCTACGCATGCACTAGGCCGAGGCACCTTGCCTTTGCACGTCATTGAAGTAGGCCGATGCACCGTGTTTAGGCATGCACCAGACCGAGGAACCTTGCCTAGGAATGTCATGGCACTAGGCTGAGGCACCGCATGTCTCGTACGTACCAAAGCCGAGTCACCGTGTATAGGCATGCATCTAAAGCCGCATCTCGCCTAGGCATGTGCTGGCACTCAGGCCGAGGCACCGCGGCCCAGGGCATGCACTGTGCCGAGTCACCGCGGTTCAGGCATGCACTAAGCCAAGGCACCTCGCCTAGCTGTCGTGCGGCACCGTGCCGAGGCACCATGTCTAGGCAAGCACTAGGTCGAAGCACCATGTCTAGCCAAGCCCTAGGCCGAAGAACCTTATCTAGGTAAGTCATGGCACTAGGCGAGGCACCGTTTCTAGGCATGGCACAGGGATAAGGCACCGTGCCTATGCAGTAACTAGGCCAAGGCATCTTGTCTGGGAAAGCACTGCATCGAGGGCACCTTGTCTGTGCAAAGCACTCAGTCGAAGAACCTTATCTAGGTATGTCACAGCACTAGGCCGAAAGACTTTCTGCGTGACGACAGTTGGCAAAGACCAGCTCTCGCACGCACTCAGTCGATAAGATCTTTTCTGGGCATGTCATGAAATGGGCCGAGGTAATTTTGTCTTAGGAAAGCACTAGACCGAGGCATCTTGTCTCGGCATTTCATGGCACTAAGCCGAAGCACCGTGTCTAGGCATGGTACTAGGCCGAGGCACCGTGTCTAGGCATGCACTAGGCCGAGTCCCCGTGTCTAGGCATGCACTAGGCCAAGGTACTTTGTCTAGGCATGTCATGGCACAAGGACGAGGTACCGTGTCTAGGCAAGCATTAGGCCGAAGCACCATGTCTAGGCAAGCACTAGGCCGAAGAACCTTATCTTAGTATGTGGTGGCACTAGGCCGAGGCACCGTTTCTAGGCATGGCACTGGCTGAGGCACCGTGCCTAGTCATGCACTAGGCCGAGGCATCTTGTCTAGGCATGTCATGGCACTAGACCGAGGCACCATGTCTAGGAAAGCACTAGACCTAGGCACCTTGTCTAGGCATGTCATGGCATTCAGTCGGCGCACGTAAGTCGCACAAGACTAAAGCCGAAAGACCGCTAGCTCTGTGCACGACTCAGCCGAATCAACGCTTGCCTGGGTACGCACTGTGCTGGAGGAATTCGCCAAGACGTCAATGAACTAGGCCGAGGCACCGCGGTCAAGGCATGCATTAGAATCGAGCAACCGCTTTCAGCATGCATCAAGAAAATTGCCAAGGCATGTGTCAAGACAACGCCAAGGCACCATGTCTAGGGCATGCACTAAACCAAGTCACCGTGTCTAGGCATGCACTAGGCCAAGGAACCTTTTCTATGCCTGTCATGGCACAAGACCGAGGCACCGTGTCTAGGCAAGCACTAGGCCGAAGCACCGTGTCTTTGGAAGCACTAGGCCGAGGCACATTATCTAGGTAAGTCATGGCACTAGGCCGAGGCACCATGTCTAAACATGGCACTCAGATAAGGCCCCTTGCCTAGGCAGTTCACGGCACTAGGCCGAAGCACCGTGCCTAGGCATGCACTAGGCCGAGGCACCTTGCCTTTGCATGTCATGGAAGTAGGCCGAGGCACCGTGTCTAGGCATGCACTAAAGCCGGTGAACCTCGCTCTCTCGGGCATGCTCTTGTGGCACTAGCCGAGGCACCATGTTTAGGCATGCACTACAGTCGAAGTCACCGCGGTTCCGACATGCACTAGTGTCTGGTGCATCTTGCCTAGGCATGTGTTATACTCTGCCGAGGCACCTGCCTAGGCATTCACTGTGTCGAGTCAACGCGGTTCAGGCATGCACTAAGCCAAGGCACCTTGTCTGGGCATGTCATTTCACTAGGCCGAGGCATCGTGTTTAGGCAAGCACTAGGCTAAAGAACCTTATCTAAGTATGTCATGGCACTAAGCGAGGTCTGCTGTGCATGGCACTAAAGTTCGCACCGTGCCAATGTACGAACTAGGCCGAGGCATCTGTTTGTGGAAGGCATTTTGGGATCGAGGCACCTCGTTTAGGCATGTGACGGCCTTGTGCCAAGGCACTGCGGTCTAGGAACGGTACTCAGCCAAGGCACCATGTTAAGGAATAGTACCTGTACGGAAAGACCGCTTTCTGGGGCGCGCATTAAAGCAAAAGCAACTGCTTTACGCAAAGACTGCGCCTGCGCAGACCTTTATCTCTGCATGTCGCGCCCAGCCGAGGCACCGCGGTCTAAGCACATGGCACTCAAAGCCAAGGCACCTTGCCCATGCAACATGGCACCAGGGCCCAGGCACCAGTGCTCCGGCACCGTGCCTAAAGATGCACGAGGCCGAGGCACCTGGTCTTGGCATGTCATGGCAAATCTACCGAGGCACCGTGTTTAGGTATGCACTCAGTCGAGGAACCCTAAGTGGAGGTATGCGTCATGCACTCAGCCGAGCACCGGTATCTAGGCAATGCACTAGCCCAGGCATCTTACCTAGGCATGTGTTAGCACTAGGCCAAGGCTTTTTGTCTAGGCATGCACTAGGCCTATCCTCTGTTCAGGCACGACTAAAGCCAAAGACATCTCTCGTCTACGCATGTCATGGCACTAGGACGAGGCACCATGTCTAGGCAAGACAGTCGGCACCATGTCTAGCAAGCACTAGACGTAGTTAGGAACCTTATCTCGGTATGTAATGGAACCAGGCCGAGGCACCGCTTCTAGCATGGCACCGAGCCGAGGCATCGTGTCTTAGCATGCACTGGGAAATGAGGCATCTCGTCTAGAAATGTCATGGCATTCATGTCGAGGCAATCGTGGTCTAGGGAAAGCACTAGAACTAGGCACCTCGTTTGCCATGTCATGGCACTGTGCCGAGGCCCGTGTCTAAACATGGCATTCAGGCCGAGGCATCGTGTCTATGCATGCACTAGGCCGAGTCACCGTGTCTCAGTACGCACTAGGCCGAGGAACTTCTGGCCTAGGCATGTCATGGAACTAGCCGAGGCACCGTGTCTGCGTTAGCCCTCGACTGATAACACGAGTCCCTGGCACGAGGGCACCGCTCTTGGCCCCATGGCCCGCCAGGAAACAGCAAGGCAAGGTCGGGAAAACATGCGTCCCGAGGCACAAAGCGTGAGCCCAAAGACGCATTACGAGCCGAAGGCAAGGCATCCGCCGATGCGCACGCTGGTCGCCACGCACTCACGGCCAGGCCCGCCGCACTCGAGGCAAACGGAATCATGGGGAGAATGTCACAATATATAAGCAGAGCTCACAAGAAGCCTTAACTGAAAAGTAACAAGGATTCCTTTGATGCCTCAAGGAGTCCTATGCTAGAAGGACTCTAGGCGGTAGACTCCTGCGCGGGAAGGACTTACCCTTACTGGCCGGACTCTAGGCAGAAGGTCTCTGCCGGAAGACTCAGCGAATGGCATCTCTGCAGCGGAGGACTCCTACCGTGGTGGAATCGCATGGCCGTATAGGAGTTTCATTCCGCCGTGACCTTCTAGAGCGGGAAGGATCGCGGCCGGGTTACCGGATTGCCACACTAGAGTTGCAGTAGGACTCTAGTCAAATCAGACGATCACTCTAGCATCCTATATAAAGGGCCTCGCGTGCCCGGGCCGTTAATTCATATATTCGGAGCTGATCCAAAGAAAAGCATAGAGCCCCGAAATAGTGGGAGCTCTCATGAAATTGTCTTGTATTTTAGTAGCCTAATAAAATACGAAAGCTGTGTGAGAGGCCCCGTAGTTCTGCAGGTTCGAGAGACTAGTAAGGCATCGAGAAGGTCAGCCTGGGCCGGGTTCCTGTAGCGCCGCACACAAGCAAAAAGAAAGGCGGTGGACAACTGGGTATCGTAGCTACCTGATGGCTAACCAGGATGATCTGCTTGATGCGTCGCGTGAGCAAGCAGTGCTGATGGGAGGGCCGAGGTAGGCACCTGTGTCCGTGCTTTGACGCTGACATAAAGTACGCAACCGAGGCGAACTCACCCTTCGACTCGTGATAGCTGATGCCGTCCCGCGACTTGACCTACGCCGTGAACCATGGAGACCCGAGAGAAAGTCAGAAGAACGACGGGTCATTCCATGACCGAATGCGTGCCATGATCGAGGAGTTCGAGTGAGCGGATCAGGATTCCCGGGGAGACGTGTTGGGTCGGGCGAGCAAAGGGGTGCAGCACGCCATCTCTGGCCAGATCCGCCTCCTGCGAAGGTGCGAGTACCGGAGCCTAAGACTTTTGGTGGCGCGCGGAACGCAAAAGACGGAGAACTCTCCTCGGGACATGATACTTCATCGCTGCTCTCGACATCGTGGGTGAACAGTAACGATAATCACTATGTATTTGACATGCGATAAAGTTTTGGGCGACTTTAATTTAACGAGCGACGACGCCGGGCCTACCAAAGATCGAGTCGAGATCTAAAAGGAACTAAGGATCGGGCCGAACCCACGAACACAAATAGTGGATGTGGCTAGGAATCTCAAGAAACCGGCGCACGCCTACCGAGATTATGTGAAAGCAGCTTAATTTCGCTTGATCCTGACATCAAGGACATGTCCGGCGATGTCGCTCAACTTCATCCTGATTGCGTGGACGGGCTCAAACTCGAATCGAGGAGGCAAGGGTGTCCAAGACTTGCCCTCGCAGAATGGCAGCAATGACTACCTATCCGACTATTATGAGTGACCTCTCTTCTCTACTCCCACCTGGGGTGCGGAAAAGGCCACAAAGAAAGAGCGAACCGAAGTCGATGGAAAGCCCTCCAAGAGGGGAGGCAAGGGTTGGAAGAAGCCGCAGGATACGCAGGCTAAAGTGGGGAGAGGGCGATCCTCGGCCAAACCACAAAGGTCGGAAGCGTGACCGCGCGGGAGGGCCACATCGAGCGAGTGATCGCCTGAAAGGCGAGAAGCTCACGCACTCGTGAGTCGGGGCGACGGAAGATAGCGGGGTAGAGATCCCAACAAGAGCCAACCCTCTTCAGTTGTTGAATGCGATGCGAGCCGAGGCGACTCACAGAGGACTGATATATGCTGAGTTGGGTCGACCGGGAGGGCGTAAAATCGCGGGCACTGCAGACAAAGTGGGGCGGCCCACACTCAGATCAAGCGGAAGCAGCCAGACTCGGCTCAAGCTCGCTAAAGATGACAAAGAAGCTTCTCACACCGCAAATAGCCAAGCAAAAGAGACGATGGTATGGCAAAGAACATGGCAATTCGATGGGATCGAAAGGCATAATTTCCTTAGTTGTTCCTTCGATGATTTTGATTTGCATTAGGCAACGATTTCCTTCCAAAGAGCCAAGGTAGCCTTTCTGTCACAGACTTCAATGGGCTGTTGATCATGGATGAGAAGCAAATTATGCTTGTGGCCTAAGATCAAAGAAGCCGCCTAAGAGACCTTCAGGGAGAAGACCTCACTCGCCCCGCAACTCGAGAAAGCGCCTTAGGAAGGTGAGCACATATGTCGCGGCAGATCGAGACTGCTTCTGACAAGCAAGTCGAGGTGCCAGAGCGCCATAAATTCTACACCGAGGAGATTTGCCGATGCTATGCCTCCCGGAAGTCAGCTTCTAAGAAGCCGCCACCGAGAAGGCAGACGGACATCGATGTAGCTCGCGGCTAGGGTCGACCTCCGCCTGCTCCCATCTGGATGAGTCCACCGTGACCGGGAGTCAAGGGAAGTCGTTGACCTGAGTCATTGACGCTGGTCTCGTCCAACCTCCAAAGCGCCGTATTGAGCAAGACCTTTGCTATTTCCTCGTTAGCAAGACTTGACGCTCGATGTGTGTGGATTACTACCGGCACCGAATAAAGTCACGATCAAGAACAAGTATCCGAGTACCTTCGTCGCTGGAGCCGCTCGACCGGGATTGAGCAAGGCCAGTACTTCACCAAGCTAGACTTGGCGACGGATATTGGCAAGTGCGCTGTAATGGCGTGACGAGGCAAAGACTACGGTGTAACTCCGATATGGAAGTTTTGAGCTTTAGTTATGCCTGGGTTTGACTAATGCTCGCTTACATTTTGTAACCTCATGAATGATGTCCTATTCGACTTCCGGATTCATTCGTGGTGGTACTGACTATAGTGATCTACCCGACTTACAAGATCACGTGGGTACACCTCGAGATGGTGATCGATGTGATCGAGGCGTAAATCCAGTTGTATGTCAAGAAAGAGAAGTGTGAGTTTGCTCGCACTTCGAGACTGCTTTCTTGGGTCATTCGATTTCAAAGTCCGAGATAAGGATGGATGGTGCGAATGTGGCAGCAATTCGAGATTGGCCAGCCCCGATCAAGGTGACAGAACTTCGATCGTTCCTCGGCTTAGCAAACTACTACAGGAGATTTATACTGGGCTATTCCAAGATAGCCAGTGCTCTCACAAACCTTTTGAAAAAAGAGAGGAAGTGGGAATGGGATGCAGAGTGCCAGGCTGCCTTCCAGAAGCTCAAAGATGCGATCACCTCAGAGCCGGTTTTGAGACTCCGCCTGACACGAGTTGCTGCTGAAGTGCACACGATGCGCTCTGGACAGGCCCTAGGTGGAGGCTGTGCAAGAGGGGCATCTAGTAGCCTTGAGAGTCGGTTGAATGCGCAGAAAGGTACAGCGCCCATGTGAGAAAGAGAGATGACTCGCGGGCCATCCATCGCTCTTGAGACTGAAGCACTACTTGATGGGAACTCGGTTCAGAGGATCGATTAATAACATAACACCTTCTTCACAACTCGTATTTCATCGCCAAGCAAGCCGATGGCAAGAGTTCTCGTCGACTTCGATTTCAGTGGGTGCACGCTCTGGTCGACACAACCAAGTGGCTAGATGCTTCGGTAGGAAGGAAGTGGCAAGTTATGCGGGATCGCTGAGCCTGGCTTGTGAAGCAGATTTAAATAAATAGTTAGACCGAATGACAAGACTCAACGTATCAAAAGTCGTAGAAAGGTGTGAGAGATGGCACCACGAGGCGATACTAGCTCGAGAATGAGTTGCTTTACTTCACGGGAGGGAAGCTGTATGTGCCTTCAAGCAAGCCGAGACAAAGTCACGGCTGAAACACATGATACGACGGGTCGGGTCACCTAGAGAGGAAAGAACTTCGCACTGGCACCCGCCTTTTCATCGCCTAAGACGGCGAAGACGTGCAAGCATATGTCAAGATTACGCCATGCTCTGTCGGGTTGACAAGACCGAGCTAAGAAGGTAGCGATTGTTACATGTTCCCGTCCATTCCTGAGAAGCCATGGCAAGCAGTGTATCGATGGACTTCACTGCTGGGTTTCCGAAAAGTAGAGGGCTTCTGATCGCTTTGCAGGCCAGACAGTTCTCCAAGCACGCGGTCTTCATCCCAAATTTCCCGAGTGAGGTGTCCAAATCAAGAGGCGTCACAAGATCTTCTTCTCAAAGAATGTTGTGAACATTTCAGATGCTCAAGACATATTAAGCGATCGAGATACGCGCTTACAAAGTGTGTTTTCTGGGTTGAGCTGCTCAAGATGCTAAGTACTGTAATGCAAGTTCTCGATCACATCACCTCGCACTCGATGGTCGTACATAGAGAGTGAATCGTGAAAGTTGAAGAGTACTCGCCACTTCCGCACAGCCTCTCGTAAAATTGGTTGGAACTTCTAGAGCCACCTCGCTGTCCTACAACTGGGCAAATGGGTTCACCACGTACGAGCCCCTGAGGTAGCAATCGTTCTGCCCATCAGCACTCGACGTATCGGTTACGGAGCAACCCGACGTAGCTGCGGAGCCCACCAAGGCACAAGTTTGCAAAGTCTCTAAGATTTGCTTGATGAAGCCAAAGACAAACTTGTAGAAGTGCAGACGCACGGAAGAAGATGCCACGTGCGCAGTGAGACCTCCGGAATTTGAGCAAGGGAGATGGTTCGTTTGAAGTTAACTCCTCGCGATCCGGAAAAGATCAGTGAATAAGCCAGAGGTTTGATTCCGAAATGACGGACCCCTTCTGGGTTTGCGGAAGCGATAGGAACGTGGCTTACAAACTGGCTAGGTCAAGCTTCACCCGACATTCCATGTAAGCTTCCTAAGCTCCATTTCACAGCGGATCCTAGTCCCGACAGAGCGCAGCAGCGAACCCGCCTCATGGTTAGAGCCTCGAGCCGCAGCTAGACGCAAAGATCCCGTGCGATAGTGAGGATGGGGAACCGGAAGAACAAGTGGACCGAATACTGGTCTTATCGGGAAGCGGGACGCCCACGCGAGGCAAGTCGGGAAAAGGGTGCGCACAGGCCAAGATCGTGATCCATAGTATGCGGCTGAAGTCAACGAGGACGTTTGAATAATTTAGCTGGGAGGTTTGTTAGCCTCGACTAGATAACACGAAGTCCCGCGCGGTACGAGGGTGCCGCTTTAGCCTCATGGCCCGCCTATGGAAAACGAGCAAGGTCGGGAAAACATAACCGGGAGGCACAAAGCGTGAGCCAAGCAAATGGCATGAGCGTAAGGCGCGTTAATCCGTCGGGGGACGCCACGCGGGCCGTCACTTCAAGACTCACGGCTTAGAGGGGGCTCCCCGCACTCGAGGCAAACGGAATCAGTGGGGAGAATGTCAGCAAAAGATGGGCAGAGAGCCTTGGGCGGCAAGTTTCCTAATCCGAAGCAACAAGGATTCCTGATGCCTCAAGGAGTCCTATGCCTGAGTGACCTTACGGTAGGACTCCCAAAGGAAGGACTCCTACTCCTAGCGGAAGACTCCTGCGCCGACTCCTGCGCGTGGTCTCAAGCCGAAGACTCAGCGAACGCACTCTAGCGTGGGAGGACCTCACTGCGGTGGAATTGCATGGCTTCGTGTATAGGAGTTTCATTCAATCAGACTCCTAAGAGCTTTAAGGATCGTGGGCCGTCAATGGATTGAAGACTAGAGTTGTGAGTAGGACTCTTAGTCGGGACCAGATCGGGATTGCCCTCGAGCATCCTATATAAAGTGGCCCGCGGCCCACTCGTTAATCCATATATTCGGAGTCGATCCAAAGAAAAGCATAGAGCCCGAAGCGCGGGAGCTCATGAATTGCCTTTGTGATTTTAGTAGCCACAAAATACGAGTCGAGAGCCCGTGAAGCCTTGTGTTCGAGAGACTAGCGAGGCATCGGGTGAAGGCCGGGGCCTAGCGGGTTCCTAGGCGCCGCACACGAGCAAAAAGAAAGGTGTGTGACACTAAGCATGCACTAGACCGAGTCACTGTGTCTAGGCATGCAGTAGACCGAGGCACCATGGCAAGGCATGTGTTGGCACTACGCCGAGGCACCGTGTCTAGGCATGGACAAGGCCAAGTCACCGTGTCTAGGCATGCACTAGGCCAAGGAATCTTGTCTAAGCATGTCATGGCACAAGGCCGAGGCACCTTGTCTAGGCAAGCACTAGGCCGAAGCACCGTGTCTAGGGAAGCAATAGGTCGAGGCACCTTATCTATGTATGTCATGGCACTAGGCCATGGCACAGTGTCTAAGCATGGCACTCGGCCAAGGCCACTTACCCAGCGCTCACTCGCATTAGGTCGAGGGGCAATCGCCTGCACATGCACTAAGCCGAGGCACTCGCCATGCACATCATACAGCAGCCAAGGCATCAGAGCCAGCATGCACCAGTTTAGAACCTCGCCTAGGCATGTCATGGAAATTGGCCGAGGCACCGTGTCTAGGCATGCAATTGCCGAAAGTCACCGGTCGGTGCGCCACCAGGTCAGGCATCTCGCCTAGGTACGGTCGCATTGGGTAGTCGGCGCGACCATGCCTGTGGCATACACTAAAGGTCACCGCGGTTCTGCACGCACTGCCAAGGCACCTTGTTCAGGCATGTCGCACTAAGTCGGTGGCCCCGGTCTAAGTATTAGGCCAAGCACCGCAAGGCCCAGGCTGCTACCCAGTCGAAGAACCCATGTGGTGGCACTCCAAAGTCGGCGCATTCATTTCTGTGCATGGCACTAGGGTTGAGGCATCGTGCCTAGGCATGCACTTAGCCGAGGCATCTTGTCTAGGCATGCCATGGCACTAGGCCGAGGCACCACCTGTGCATGGTACTCAGCCGAGGCACCGTGGTTCAGCATGCACTGTAGTCGAGTCTGTGCACGCACTCAGCCGAGGAACTTTGCTTAGGCATGTCATGGAACTAGGCTGAGGCATCGTGTCTAAGCATGAACTAGGCCGAGTCACTGTGTCTAGGCATGCACTAGGCTGAGGCACCATGCCAAGGCATGTGTCAGACTACTTAAGATCGCGGTTCAGTACGACTAGCCAAGTCATCAGAACAGTACGACTAAAGCCAAGGAATCTCGTTTGCATATCATGGCACAAGGTCGATAAGACCGTGTCTGCACGTTACCAGTCAAGCACCGTGACGGTGGGAAGCACTAGGCCGAGGCACCCATTCAGTATGCCAAAGGCACCAGCCGAGGCAATCGTCTAAGCACGGCACTCTACTAAGGCCCCCACGAAGTGCTCACCGCACCAGCCGATGCACCTCGCGGGTTACGCATGCACTGTGCTCAGGCACCTTGCCTCAGATGTCAGCGGAAGTAGGCCGATGCACTGCGGTTTAGCATGCACTAGACCGAGGAACCGCCAGGCATGTCATGGCACTAGCCGAGGCACCGTGTCTAAGTACGCACTGTGCCGAGTCACCGTGTCTAAAGATGCACTAAAGCCAAGGCATCTTGCCTAGGCATGTGTTGGCACTAGTCGAGGGGCACCGCGGTCTAGGCATGCACGTGTCGAGTCACTCGTGTCTAGGCATGCACTAGCCAAGGCACCTTGTCTAGGCATGTCAGTAAGCACCGTGTCGAGGCACCACGCCTGCGCAAAGATCAGTCGAAGACTACGCTCTCAAATGCCCCCAGTCAAGAACCTTATCTGTATGGCATAAGACTAGGCGAAAGACCGCTTTCTAGTACGACACCGCTATGGCACCATGCCCATGCATTAACTAGGTCGCAGGCATCTTTTCAGAGCTGAATTGTGCCGAAAAACTAGGGATTGCCAAGCGCCAGCCAAGAACCCATCTAGGTATGTCATGGCACTAGCCGAGGGGCACCGCTTCTGTATACGACAAAAGCTGCAAGCACCGCTCCTGTGCAGGCGACTCAGCCGAGGCATCTTTTCTAGGCATGTCATGAGGTTCGCCAAGGCAATTGCCTAGAAAGCACTGCACGAGGCATCTCGTCTCGCATTTCTACTGCATCGAGGCCAAGCAACTGCCTAGGCATGGTACTAGTCGAGACACCCGTGGTCTAGGCACACCAGCCGAGTCACCATGTCTAGGCTCAGATTTCAGCGAAGGCACCTCGCTCGCACGTCATCAGACTAGACCGAGGCACCGGTGGCTGCGCGTGGCACTAGGCCGAGCATCAAGGTCTAGGCAAAGACTAGCCTAAGCATCACGCCTAGGCACGTACTGTGCCAAGGCACCTTACTTTCTTTCAGTATGTCATGAGACCAGCCGAGGCACCGCTGGGCCTAATCTGCACGAAGCCAAGGCACTTCGTTTGCGTCTCACTTCCGCACTAGCCACGTGTCACGACTTAGTCTTCCCGCTTAAGCCCCGTGCAAAGACTCCTAATAAATCGCCTCTTGGATGTTGCTAAGTCGCCTCCCACTCACTTCTCGCTTGCTACCGCCACCCACGGCTCAGTTTAAGAGAACTCGAGAGAACACTGAAAGGAAGAAAGCCTACCAAGAATGACTCTTACAATGCTTTGAGAGCTCTCGCTCGTTCTCGTCAGTTTGCAAAACGAAGCCACCACCTCCTTATATAGCCACTCCACGAAGTGCGGTAACCTTCAAGGTTCCCAATAAACCTAGAGAATTCTAGACATTCTATTGGTGCACACATACGCATGCTATGCCTCTGTACAATCCCAGGATGATCTCCTTCCTTCCATACCCTTCCACACAAGTGTGGACTTCTCCTGCAGTCTTCTAGAACCCCACATCCTTCTTAGTGCCGGACGCCTCTCCAAGTCTCTGTGAATCTTCCCACCTCCCTATATAAGCCCTCATAGCTCTATATGATCAAGAGGGGCTTTCCATGAGTGAGGGTATGTCATTCTCCCTCACCAAAGCCACAGACGTCCTTGTTGATCTTTCCTACCAACCGATCGGGACTGCTTCTCGAACTCCACAAAGCATCCGCGTAGTCTCCCAACTGTTTACCCTTCCGGGTAAATCCCTTCACTTCATTGGGCATTCTTTGTGGTCGAAAGTTATTCTTCCTCAGACCGGTCAGCTATGATGTAGTCCACCTCCTTGTCATGAGACTCATTCACTACCGTAGGTGCCCCTCGTAGAAACCCTCGACCCGATCCTCCTTATCTTTTGTGATATGGCTTTAGATTGCCGACATGGAAGCATGTGATGAATCTTTAGCCTCGCGGTAACTCGACCTTATAGACACCTTACCAACCCTGTCCCAATATGGGGAAAAGGGGCCTTCTATATTCTCCTCACAAGTCCTTTCAGGCACCTTTCGAAAGGACTTGAACTGTTGGGGTATGAGCTTGATAAGCACTAAGTCTCCAACCCGAACTCGCATGCCCTCTTCTCACGCCCCACTTCTTCATCTTCTTAGCTTACCTTCTAAGTATGAGCACGCTATGCCAGCTTGCTCGTGCCATCCTTTAGCAAATTTGTAGGGCGCTGGACTCTTCCCAGTGTATCCCCCGCTAGGTGCGAGTCACTCCAAGTTGCCCCATTACTATCTTGAACGGACTCCTCTCGCCGCCTACCCTCTCAGATTATAGGAGCAAATCAAGCCACATCTAGCAACTTAGCCCAATTATCCGATTGGCACTCAGTGCCTCAAGATAGCCCAATGTGGCTGCTTCAATCTGCCTGCCTACCCATCCGTCCGAGGGTGAAAGCAGAGAAGTGAAGCTCCAGCCCATGAGCTTCAAGAGCTTCATCCAAAACTTCCCAGTGAAGCGCGAGTCACGATCATTGATGATGAACTTGGTAGCCCCCAATACTTCACCACGCTCGAGGAATAGTCCGGTCGCCTCCTGGGCCGTAAATCCCAGTGGGCCGGCTATGAAATTAGCATTACCTGGAAACCCGTCCATCACCACTCATGATAGATCCATGTCCCCGACTTGGTAGTCGGGTCAGATGAAGTCCATATAGTGACACTCTCCCAAGGTCAGTCTCGCTTATAGGTAGTGGCTCCAAAGAATCCCTCAGCCGACAAGCCGCCTCCACCTTTCTTGTCGCACACAAGACAAGTCCTCACGCATGCCTCCACATCATCCCGTGACTGCGGGCCGAGTGACGGACTCTAGTAGTGCACTTGTGCGTCGTCAGCTCGATGTCTGAAATACCTGAGTCGTGACACTACGAGATTCCTTCTGATACTTCCCCACTTAGGCACATAGAGCCGCTTCCCCTTAGTGTAGAGTAAACGCCCTTCACCCAAAATCGCCTCTGCCTTTCCCTACGAGCCAACTTGATTTAGACTTCGCCATCGCAACATGTTGCAACCCCTCCTTTATAAGATCCACCATCTCTCCCTGGGGTTGGCTAGTCATGGATGCTAGCTCCGCCTTACGACTTAAGGCATCGGCCACGTGATTAGCTGTGCCTGGCTTGTACCGTGTAGTCAAACTCAGCCAAAAAGTCTTGCCACCTTGCCTGCTTGGGGCTTAGCTTCTTCTGGGTCTGGAAGTAGCTAGTAGCAACATTGTCCGTCTTCACTATGAAGTGTGACCCCAGCAGATAGTGTCTCCATGTCCGCAAGCAATGGATGATTGGCCAGCTATCTCTTCTTCGACAAGTACCGCCTTCCGTGTCATCAGCTGCGGTTTTTAAAAGCTATGGGGTGTCTCTCCTACATAAGAACCTCTCCAGCAAAGTCGAGGCATCACAGGTACCTCGAATACCTTTGGGCGTGGTCGTTAGCCGCTAACACCGGCCTCTATACTCTTCAAGTCTTCAAAGGTTTGCCGCATTTCTCATCCCAGCCCATGCCTTACTCTTCTCGAAGAATCACAATGGAGCTTACTACGAAAATTTTTGACGAATCGGCCGATAAGAGTCGACCAGGCCCAAGAAGGACCTTAGTCGCGGGCACCTTAGTGGGCATCCCATTCTGACATTGGATCTTGTTTTCATCCATCACGAGCTTGCCATCCATGACGCTGGCGTCCTAGGAAGCCCACTTCTCCAAGAGCGAAGGAGCATTTCTCCTTCTTCACATATAGCTCATTCTGCCTTAATAGCCGGAACACCTGCCTTAGATGATCAACATGTTCTTCCAAGGTGTTGCTATATATAACAATATCATCTAGATATACCACCACAAACTTATCCAAGAAAGGATGGAATATCTTGTTCATCAAAGTGCAGAATGTAGCAGGTGCATTAGTACACCAAAGTGGCATCACTAGGAACTCATAGGAGCTTATACTGCGACGCACGTGATAGTTCCTCTGCTCATCCCCTTCAAATTTATCCTCACTGTAGTAGAGCCCGATCGCAAGTCCAAATTGAAGTAATTGCTTCTACCAAGTTGATCAAATAAATCACACTGTGAGGGATGGATACTTGCTTCGACCGTCACCTTGCTGAGCTCCCTTGCAGTCAATGCACATCCGCAGTAACCTATCGTGCTTCTTTTGGAATAAGACCGGCGCACCATAGGGAGCCTTAGATGGCTGGATGAATCCAAGATCCAAAGCAACTCCTTCGCTTGTCTTCTAACTCCTCCAACTCCTGGGTGCCATCCCGTAGTGGCCCCACGGCAGGGGTTTTGCTCCCTACCCAACTCGATCTTATGATCTTCCTCCTTCCTAGGTGCGAGCTTTTTGGGTAGCTCCGGTGGCATTACATCCTTAAACTCATCTAGAACCTTCTTGACTTCCATGGGCATAGGATCTCCCATAGGGTCAATTGGGTCTTCCTTAAGAGCCACCACGCTGTCACCTCTTCTTTTCAACCCCTGCCACATAGCCGACAAAGATAGTAGTCTTAACTTTGCCCTCGATGATTGTGGGAACCATACATGGTGCCTCCTCTTCTAAGATAGCCATGGAACGTAGAAAAGGTAAAGGCATAGCTTTTACCTGGCGAAGGAAGTCCATCCCGAGCACTATCTTGAAGTCATCCATGGGTGCTACCGTGAAGTTAACCTTGCCTTCCCATGGCCCGATCTTCATTGTTACCCTGACTTAGCTACTCCTCGCGGATGGCTTGGCAAACAGAAGTTAATCGCCTTGAGCCATCCCGCTCCTTGATGTCCTGGAGCTTGAGTCTTCGCCTCCTCCTCCGAGACGGTTGTGCGTAAAACTGTTCATCATGGCTCGCGACATCCCACTCACCTCGCTTCCACGCATGAGTCCCGTTTAAGGTCGCCTCGTATCGCTTGACCTCGAGGGCATTCAACACCAAAAGATTGACCCCATGTGAGTATCATCACCCTCTTGCTCGGTCTCCTCTCGATCAAGGCGTTATGGCCTTCCTTCTCGACATTCCGTGCCCAATGCGGTCCGCCGCGACAGAAACAGCTAGTCTGCATTGAAATCCTGCGTTTATCCCCATTCTCGCCCTCTTTACTGCAGAGCCGCACTCGATCCTTCCTAGTGTCAGTGGGCTTTCAGAGCCTCGTCTCCCACCTTGACACGGGGCTACTCCCTTGAAAGATGTCTTGACCGAGACGACCTCCCCCTTCGAAAAATCCATGAGAGACTCCTTACACGCTACGCCGTGGCTAAGTGTCACCACCGCCTCAACTCTCGCTGCCCCAGCCTTAAAGGTTCTCCATGAAGTCGAAGAGAAGCTCATTCTCATTCATATCAGGCACCTCAAGCATTAGGGTGGAAGAGAACTCCTTGACATAGTCGCGGATCGATCCCGTATGCCTGAGATGCCTGATTTTTCTACGTGCCATGTATCCCACATCCTCGTGTAAGGCGCTTTTTGATTTCTTTCAAATCACCACGTGTCTAAGGTGCATAGTCCTTTCTATATCCATAAAAAAACCTCTATGCCACCATGTAGTAGCATTGTCGGTGAGATAGAGAGTAAATAAGTATCTAGTAGCCTCGCTTACAGCGCTATTGCCTCAAAAATATCTTTCCATGTGCCATGCATTTATCAAGCTCCTTAGCATCCCTCTCCCAGCCGAAGGTGTGTGTGGTTTCTAAGACCTCCAATTCAAGCCATGGGTGGCCATAACCCGGAAATGACAACGCTGCTCCTCATAAATGGCCACCTTTGCCTTATCTCTCAAGAAGCTGGGTCAAGACCTCCACTCTTGACTCAAGTTTACGAGCATGTCTAAGACCTTCATAAACTCCTACGCGACACCACTGGTGACCACGAGCCATAGATCCCCTCAAGGTCCTAGATCTCGCACCCCGAGATCCTCCACGACCTTCTCCATGCTCTGCTCCATGAGGTCCACTCCCACCTTCATGTCCGCCATCGCGATCTCCAAATCACAATCCACCGGGCCCAAGATCGTGAGAGGATCACGAGACTTGTCCTTCTTTCCCCTTCCCTTAGCGAGGTCTCGTCCCTTCCCTGACTCGCACTCAACTTCTACATGAGAGCCTCTCGACATTGTATCCTCCAAGTAAGCACCCTACACATCACAACCGAAGCTCGATACCAACCTGGTCACGACTTAGTCTTCCCCGCTTAAGCCCCGTGCAAGATTTAGACAACTCGCCGGATGTTACTAAGTCGTACCCCACTTGCCTTGCTTGCTAGCTCATTTCTACCCACAAATTCTTTGGAAGCGAAGAGAACTTGAGAGAATACCAGCGTAAGAAAGCCTTTATTGAAGAATGACTTTACACAAGCCAGAGCTCTTTGCTCGTTCTCAAGTTGGTTTTGCAAACGAGGCCACCAATTCTTATATAGCCACCTATATGGAAGTGTGTGTAGAACCTTTGAAGGTTCCCCACAAACCTAGAGAATTCTAGAATATTCTATTATGTACACATATGTACAAGAGGTCTCTAGAAGAACCTAGGATGATCTCCTTCCTTCCATACCCTTCCACACAAGTGTGGACTTCTCCGGAGTCTTCTAGAACCTTCCACATCCTTCTAGCAGCGGAGGTCTCTCCAAGTCTCTTGTGGAATCTTCCCACCTCCCTATATAAGCCCCTCAGCCCATGATCAAGAGAGGATTTCCATGAGCGAGGTGTGACACGCTAGCCTCGTGCTTAAGCATGCCCCAGCGAGGCACCCCGTCACATGTCTGGTCGAGGGGTCGAGGCACCGCTTTTAGGCATGCACTAGGGCTATGAACCCGCTTTATGCATGTCATGGCACTAGCCGAGGAACCGTGTCTGTGCATGCACTCAGCCGAAGCCATCGTGGTTCAGCACGCACCAGCCGAGGCATATTGCCTAGGCATGTGTTGGTACTAGGCCGAGGAATCGTGTCTAGGCATGAACAAGGCCGAGTCACCGTGTCTAGGCATGCACTAGGTCGAGGCATCTTGCCTAGGCATGTGGCATTAGGCCGAGGCACCTTATTTTTGGTATGTCATCACTAGGCCGACATCGTGTCTAAGCTTTCAAGACTGGCCAAGGCAACTCGTTTAGTAGCATTCACGCACTAGTCGAGGCCCGTGCCTAGGTATGCACTAGGCCGAGGCATCCTGCCTTGACATGTCATGGTAGTAGCCAAGGCATCGTTATGATGCACTGAGTCGGTGAACCTTGCCCAGTACGTCATGGCACCAGCCGGCGCGACCGCCCAGCTCGCACCTGCCGAGTCAATCGCGGTTCAGCATGCACTAAGCCGAGGCATCTTGCCTAGCCATGTGTTGGTACTAGGCCAAGGCACCGTGTCTAGGCATGCGCTAGGCCGAGTCACCTTATCTAGGCATGCACTAGGCCAAGGCACCTTGTCTAGGTATGTTATGGCACGAGGCTGAGGCACCGTGTCTAGGCATGCACTAGGCCGAGTCACCGTGTCTAGGCATGCATTGGGCCGAGGCATCTTGCCTAGGCATGTGTTGGCATTAGACCGAGGCACCGTGTCTAGGCATGCACTAGGCCAAGGCACCTTATTTTGGTATGTCATGGCACTAGGCCGAGGCACCGTGTCTAAGCTTAGCACTGGGCCAAGGCAACTTGCCCAGTAGTTCCGCGCACCAGTCGAGGCACCGTGCCTAGGCATGCACTAGCCGAGGCACCCCCGCCGCATGTCATGGCAAAGAGTCGAGCACAATGTCAGGGTGTTCTACCAGCCGCAGGAACCTGCCTAGTTACCCCTGATGCCTAAGCTTGTCGGTCGGATGCAAGGGCCTCATAGGTATGTCTCACCTATGAGGGCACCTAATAAAACAAGGCAACCCATGGTGGTGCATGGTAAGACATTTCAGGACTGTGCAGAGGGTCCATGATAGCTTCATGATGGATATGCACTTATGGAAAATAAGTGCGAGTTTGAATTGAAAATGAGAGCCATATTTCAAATTCAAACATCACCCAAGTTGGTTTCGATTTTAGATATGGGAGGCAAGATTCGACCAAACAATGAGGAATGGGCACCTGGCTGGGAAGAGTCACCAAGGTTAAGTACTAGACACCAAAGTCTATAAAAGGATGTAGTCTTTAACTTGATGAGGTTAGGAGAGTGTGCCTAATTTCCGTATTTTGTAATATCTTATATGTTTAGCGTAATCGTGACTGGATGCTTTATCAGAATACAAGTCGATCATTTTAAATTTAGTGCCTTATACAGTTTTCGGAGACACCGTGAGGAAGGGTTGGCTAAAAGAGTTAGCACCGCACATCCGTAAGGTGAAAATTCATCAGATAAATCAAGGGTGTGACAAGTGGTATCGAAAGCATCAAAAGATGGCCGGGAACGAATGGCGAATGGATGGCTCCAAGAAACGCCGCTGAGATCGCCCGAGGATGAAGAGACTGCGGATCGCATTTGCACTCAATGAAACGAGTTTGAAGTGCGCGCAACTGATGGAGGCCGATAAATATGCTGGGAACCCGATCGATGCTCAAAACTGATCTACGTGCATTACGCCGAGTACCAGATGCGCAACCATGTGCGAAACTTCAATCCTAAAAGAGGCTGTGTCCGTTAAGTGACGTACTGTAAACCCGCCTGGGGGCGCGAGGAACGCTAAGGAATCGGAAATTCCTATGGACATGGAGCGCTTCTTCAAGGTCGCCATGTGCCCGATAGCTGAAATGGCGTCCATAACTGAAGATGTACTCATATGGCGATGCAAAATTATGGAGGCACACTCTGACGAGATGACGCAGCATGTCCGGAAGGCCCCGCACGATACCTCAGGAGACTCAAGAGTGGGAACTAAAGGAACAATTCCTACCCACGAATTCAGCCTGGCATGCAAGAGAGTCCTTGAAGCGATTGAAGCACACGGGTTCAATGAGGGAATATGTGAAGGAATTTGGTTCCATCATGTTGGATATCAGGAACATGTCCGATGAGGACAAATTATTCAACTTATTTCGGATTAAGGTCAAGTACGCATGCGTAACTACAGACAAGTGAAACGCGACCGACCGCACACAGAACGGACCGCTTGTGGACTACAAGACGGGCAATTACCATCAACACCACAGTGTCCAAGACAGATAGTGGGCGCAGCGGTAAGTCAGAGGGAAAACCTTCATTCAATAAGAAGGCTGGCTGGAAGGGAACCAAGAAAGGGGCTGTAAAAATGAAACCTGTGGAGACAACCACAAATTTTGTGTAGCAGACAACCAAACCAGTGGGATGCTTCATTTGCAATGGCCCTCACCGAGCCAAAGACTGCCCCAAGAAGGAAAACCGAGGCCTTGGTCAACGCAGATGACAAGGCCAAGACTGACCAGATTCACCCTCCGAGTGAATCCTCTGTACCCTAATGCACCGCAGAGAACCAACCACATAAAACTTTGATGCATGTTCAAGTGCTGCTCAATGGGATCCGAATAAAAGCGATGGTAGACAATGGTGCCACACACAATTTCACAGAACTAAATAAGCCCCGCACTTGATCCAAACTCGTAGATGATGATAAATGATCAAAGCAAAGGAATGCAAGGCAATAAAGGATACGGTGGCATTACCAAGGATGTCCTACTCCGCAAGTCAGTGAATGGAAGGGTAAAATGAATTTACTATATGTTCCATTGATGATTTCAATCTAACTCGGGATTGATTTTTCCTCAAGTCTAAGGCTACCCCGATTCTCATCCGTGGACTTCTATGATTTTAGAGGGACAATTTCGCTTTATGCCCGCAGCGCGGAAGGAATGGCAGAAGCCGAAAGCCAAGATGGGTGTCGCCCCTTCAACCGAAGAAAGGGCTTAAGAGGGCAAGAGACATACCTTGCGACTTTGGTGGAAATCCATGAAGGACATGATGCTGAAGTTCCTGACTCTGTGGCTGGGATACTAAAGGAATTTAGAGACATCATGCCCCTCCAAGTCATTCTAAAGAGTTACCTCCTCAAGACCCATTGATCACAAGATCGGGACACAAGCCGGGGGCCAAACCTCCCCGCCCAAGTCCCCATCGATGGCCCCCGCAGAATGTTGAACCAGGAAACAGCTTGAAAGAGTTGCCGACAACTAAGACGATCCAAATTTCCTCGAGGGCTCCATTTGGTGCACCTGTTCTGTTCCAGAAGAAACATGATGGATCATTGCGCATGTGTGTGGATTACCGGGCTCTCAACAAGGTAACCATCAAAAACAAGTACCCGATTCCTTTGGCGGCCGAATTGTTTGACAGATTGGCAAAGGCTCGGTACTTCACAAAACTGGACCTGAGATCGGGCTATTGGCAAGTCCGGATCGCGGAAGGTGATGAGGCAAACCACATGCAACTCAAGTTATGGTTCATATGAATTTTGTAATGCCATTGGGCTCACAAATGCCCAAGAACATTCCAGAATTTAATGAATGATGTATCGCTTCGACTATCTCGATGCTTTTGTAGTTGTCTATTTAGATGACATTGTAGTGTACAGCCAGACTCTAAAAGAGCACGAGAT
This sequence comes from Tetrastigma voinierianum, assembly GCA_016808115.1. NCBI lineage: Eukaryota > Viridiplantae > Streptophyta > Magnoliopsida > Vitales > Vitaceae > Tetrastigma > Tetrastigma voinierianum. The sequence goes on along the minus strand of JAEQBH010003346.1, from coordinate 22,581 downwards.
GCACTTGAAAAAGGTGTTCCAGCAGCTTAGGGAACACAAACTGTATGTGAAGCCAGAGAAGTGCGAGTTTGCAAGGGAGCAGATCACATTCTTGGGTCATAAAATCAGTGAAGGCCAGATTCGGATGGATGAAAGAAAGGCAGCGCATGATCGACACAAATTTCCACCAAGTGACGTAGTCAGCGTCATTCCTTGGATTAGCAAATTACTATCGGAGATTCATAAAGGGCTACTCAAAGATTGTCTCTCCATTGACAGATTTACTAAAGAAAGACCGAGCATGGGACTGGGACATAGAGTGTCGGATGGCTTTTGAAAGCCTCAAGCAAGCCATCTCCAAGAACCAAGCAGGCTTGCCTAACTGACCTTCCCTTTGAAGTTCGGGGACCGATGTTTCTGGACAAGGCCCGTGAGTCTTCAAGTAGAAGGACACCCCGTGGCATTTGAGAGTCGGAAACTGAATGGGGCAGAACAGTGTTACTCAATGCATGAGAAAGAAATGACAGCAGTAGTGCACTGTCTGCAACAATGGAGGCACTACCTCCTTGGTGGGATTTTTACAGCGGTGACAGACAATGTGGCAAACACCTTCTTTAAGACACAGAAGAAGTTGAGTGCAAGGCAAGCCTACCGCGCAGTTCCCGACCGAAGCTTAATTTCAGTGGCCGCACCGCCCCGTAGCGACACAACACCGTAAATGATGCACTCACCGGAGTGCTGTGGTGGCCTATATCATTACTTTGTCGGAAGTCATCTCAGATTTCAATGAGCGGATCAAGAAGGCTGCAGGACTTGATGTTGGCTATGAGAAACTGAGACAGCAAGTCAGGAACGGGGAAACCATAAAGTACAGGCTGGAAAGTGATCTCCTTGTGTTCAAAAGAGGCAAAGGCTCGGCGTTCGACGCGCGAACCGGCGAGAGCTGAAAGAAACCCATGATGCTAGCAAGGTGACATCCAGGGAAGAGCTAACCATGGTATCGCCGCCCGCATCTCTATTATCGGGCCAAAAATGGGGCGAGACGCGATAGTAGCGCACGCAGTCTCTTCGTTTGGTATGCCTGACAAGACCGGAAAAAGATGGCGGTTAATGCGTTCTCTCCCCATACCGTAGTGCCATGGCAAAGCGCCTGTGGATTTATTTCTGATTCCTTAAGGCCCGCGGAGTAAATCCATCTTTGTCATGGTTGACGGCTTTCGTGCGACTGGTTCATAGGCAAAGACGTGAGCCATGTCCGCAGGAAGAGGCTCAACTGCTTTCTTCTACCATGTGGTGAAACATTTTGGTCACGGGCTGACATAGTCAATGAACGATACCGCATTCACAGACGCTGCGGAACTCTTCAAGCTTCCAGTTCTGAGTCGGGCTTCACAACAAACCATCCTCAAACAGACGGGCGTGACCGAAAGGATTAATGCAATCAAGGAAGAATACTTGAGGCATTATGATGGCTAATGTAAAACCGGGTGGATTTGTCGACAATCGCCAATTGTGTTACTAACTGCATGTGGCTTCAACAACAGGATGAGCCCTTCGAGTCAAGGGTCGCGCCAAGAACCCCATTAGATGTGGCAAAGCAAATGTTAGGCATAGCCCCGCAACAATACGTATTAGCCATTTCCGCACAGAGATGTTCGATGAGGCACGGAAAGCCTCGAGAAGGCGCTTAGACGAATGAAGAAGTACGCCGTCAACATAGATTTCCGCTGAATTTCGGGGATTGAGGATATGTGTCATAAAACTAACTCCTTAAAATTTGAAAAAGTGAGCAAGTGAAGACTGGGCAGGGTCGATCCCCAAGTTCGTGGCCTTTCGAGGATCAAGAAAGGGAGAAGTCGCCTACATGTCAAGTCACCGAAGACTATCAGATCCGACATTCCATGTCACTAAGCCTATGTCAAGATGCGTAACTGTGAAGTGGTACAAGAAACGTGGGCCTCGTTATGAAGCGCTTTGATAAAGCATGGTAAGACTAATCACAGAACTACTGGGGTAAGTAGAAAGAATCGACGACCGACACTGCTTAAAGGGAAAGGCGCTTGGAATCGTGAGGCCACACGGAGCCGGGATGTAAAATCGTAAGGGGCCATGGGCAATGCAAGACTATCTAAAGGTTAAGTCGACGCGGCTTCACACATCACGAGGAGGGTTTGTTACCCCTGATGCCTGCTTGTCGGGTCGGATGCAAGGGCCTCACAGTGGTGCCTTAGACCCGTGAGGCACCTAATAAAACAAGGCAAACCATGCTGTACGGTAAGATACGATGGACCGTACAGAGGCTTCAGAAGATAGCTGTGGATCGTGCACTTATGGAAAACAAGTGTGAGTTTGAATTTGAAAATGAGAGCCAGATTTCAAATTCAAACATCACTCAAGTCGGGTTTCGATTTGAATATGGGAGGATTAATTCAAACAGTGGAGGGAATTGGCACCTATTGGGAAGAGTCAAAAAGGTTGGCAATAGACACCAAAGTCTATAAAATGATGTAGTCTCTAACTTGGATAGGGTTAGAGAATGTGCCTAATTTCCCGTATTTTGTAATATCTTGTAAGTTGAGAAGTGCACTACAATTGACAGTTTTATTGCAATACAAGTTTGATCATCAAAATCTTAGTGTCTTATACATTGCTTTAGAGACACCATGGAGGAAAGGCTACAAGAGTTAGCATCGCACATCCGGTATGGGTGAAAATTTCATTGTGATAACAGGTGTGACACACCTAGGCATGTCATGGCACTTAGCTGAGGCACCGTGCCTAAGCATGCACTAGGCCGAGGTATGATGCCTAGGCATGTGTTGGTACTAGGCCGACGCACCATGTCTAGGCATGCACTAGGCCGAGTCACCTTATTTAGGCATGCACTAGGCCAAGGCATCGTGTCTAGGCAAGTCATGGTATTAGGCCGAGGCACCGTGTCTAGGCATGTACTAGGCCGAGTCACCGTGTCTAGGCATAGGCTGGGCTTTCACCTGCCGAGGCACCTTGTCTCGTGATGTAATGGCATTTAGCCGAGGTCGTGTTCAGCTCTCGCACTAGGCCTATTCACCGTGTCCAGGCATGCACTAGGCCAAGGCACCCTTTCTAGGCATGTCATGGCACTAGACCGAGGCACCGTGTCTAGGCAAGCACTAGGCCGAAGCACCATGTTTAGGCAAGCATTAGGCCGAAGAACCTTATCTAGGTATGTCATGGCACTAAAGTCGCAGGCACGCTTGTAAGTACGGCATCGGGTCGAGACACCGCTCAGGCATGTACTTGGCTGAGGCATCCTGTCTAGGCATGTCAAGGCATTAGGCTGAGGCACCGTGTCTGGGAAAGCACTAGACCGAGGCACCTTGTCTAGGCATGCCATGGCACTAGGCCGAGGCAATCGTGTGTTCAGACGATGGTACCAGGCCAAGGCACCGCTTTCGTGCATGCACTCAGCCGAGTCACCGCGGTCTAGGATGCACTGCAGCCAAGGCACCTCGTCTAGGCATGTCATCAAAGACTTGACCGAGGCACGCTGGGCAAAACATGGCACTGTGTCTAGGCATCATGTTCTGGGCAAGACTCAAAGAAGCACCGCGGTCTAGGCAAGCACTGTGTCGAGGCACCTTATCTAGGTATGCATGGCACTAAAGTCGAGGCACTGTCTAAGCTCGCACTAGGCCAGCGCACACCGCCAAGGCGCTCACTTCGCACAGTCGAGGCATCGTGTCTAGAAAGCACTGCACCGAGGCACCTTGTCTAGGCATGTCATGGGGCACTAAAGCCAAGGCACCGCGGTTCAAGCATGGTACTAGGCCGAGGCACCTTGGTTCAGCATGCAACAGCCGAGTCACCGTGTCCAGCATGCGCAGTAAAGGCACCTTCGTCTGGTGCATGCTTTACGCTACCGGCGTGACCGCATGAAGAAAGATCAGTCGAGTCACGCGCATTCGGCATGACTAGCCAAGGCACTCGCCCAGCATGTCACGGTACCAAAGTCGGTGCACTCGCTCTCGTACGCCGCGGCAAGAGTCGACGCACCAGGTTTAGGCATGCACTACAGCCGCGAACCCGCCTAGCATGTCATGATACTCGTACCGGCAAGATCGTTGCCTAGCACGCACGAAAAACAGTCACCATGTTCAGCACGGATTCAGCCGAGGCATGCTGCCTAGGCATGTGTCAAGTACTAAAGTCGAGGCACCGCGGTTCAGTACGCACTCAGCCAGTCACCTTATCTAGGCATGCACTAGGCCAAGGCACCGTGTCTAGGCATGTCATGGTACTAGGCCGAGGAATAGTGTCTAGGCATGCACTGGGCCGAGTCACCGCGGTCTAGGTCATAGCGAAGGCACCTTGCCTAGGCATATAACGCACAATGAGGCAACGCGGTTCAGGTACCATCTGAAATGCAGCTCGTTTTTATTCGCACAGAACGAACTGTCGGCGTGATTTTATCTGGGCAATGTCATGGAACCAGCCGAGGAACCGCGGTTCAGCATTCACTAGGCCGAGTCACCATGTCTACGCCAGTCGGTGCATCTCTAGCTTCAGCATGTGTCGCATCAGTCGAGGCACCGCGGTCTAGCATGCACAGCCTACCACGCGTCTGCGACGCTCAGTCAAGGCACTTGCCCAGTTTGTCAGCGGAACTAGGACAAGGCAACTCGTTCAGGCAACACTCGTCGTCGTAAGACCACGCTTCCAAAGCAAGCACCAGTCAAGAACCTTATCTGCAGTCACAAGACTAGTCGGTGCACCGCTTCTAGTATCAGACGTATCAGCACCGCCTTGGGCATGTACTAGTCGGCGATCTTTGCTCAGCATTTCAAAACATTAGCCGGCGTGACGTTGGCCCTCGTGAAAGACTACAGATCGGCAAGACTCACTACAAAAGACGCACAAGACGGCACAGCCACCGCGTTTTACTGTGACGGCCTCGGCGCATCGCTGGCATGACTGCGCCGAATCACCACGCTCAGTGAATGACTCAGCCAAGGCACCTTCGTCAGTACACACGACTGCACCAGCACCGTGGCCAGTACGCACTGTAGCCGGCAGATTACGTTTGCAAGAAGACTGCGCCAAAGACTGGCCTTGTGCTACCAAAGTCGGCAAGACCTTAATATCTAGGTATGTCATGGCACCAGCCTATAAATCGTTCGCTAATGGCACTAGGCCACGCACACGCTTCAGGTAGTTCACGCACCAAAGCCGAGGCACCGTGTCTATGAAAGCACAAGACCGAGGCACCTTGTCTAGGCATGCCATGGCACTAGGCCAAGGCACCGTGTCTAAGCATGGTACTAGGCCGAGGCACCGTGTCTAGGCATGCACTAGGCCGAAGCACCATGTTTAGGCAAGCATTAGGCCGAAGAACCTTATCTAGGTATGTCATGGCACTAAAGTCGGTGGGCACCGCTTCTCAGCACAAAGATCGGGTCGGTAACCGCCCGTAGTACGCATTCGCCGGCGATCTCGCCTGAAAGATTTCGCGCATTAGGCTTAGGTATCGTGGTCCTGAAAGCACTAGATCGAGGCACCTTGTCTAGGCATGCCGCTAAGATAGTCGAGGCACCGTGTCTAAGAATGGTACCAGGGCCGAGGCACCGTGGTCCAGGCATGCACTAAGCCGGCACCAGTTTAAAGTGCCGCTAGTCAAGAACCTTATCTAGGTATGTCAGCGGCACCAGCCGGCGCACCGCTTCTAGGCATGGTATCGGGTCGAGGCAACCGCTCCTAGGCTTTCAGACCAGTCGGCGTATCCCGTTTCAGGCATTTCAGCGCATTGTGCCGGCGCATCGCGGTCTCGGAGCCACTCGTACCCGGGCGCACCTTCGCCTAGGCATGTCATGGCAATTTAAAAGTCGAGGCAATCGCATTCAAGAATGGCACTGCGCCGCGCAATACGGCTCAGGGTCGGGTCAAGGCACCCGTAATCGAGGTACGCTTGTCTAGGAAAGCACAAGACCGAGGCACCTCGCTTCCAGGGGCATGTCGCGGCACCAACTCCAAGGCACCGTGGTCTACATGCACGAGGCCGAGGCACCGTGGTCTAGGCATGCACCAGCCGTCATCGTGTCTAGGCATGAAGAAAGTACAAGCACCTGTCTAGGCATGTCATACACAAGGCCGATAAGACCGTCTGCACGCACTCAAAGCCGAGTAACCTTATCTTTGGCGCATCTGTATCATGGGCACCTGTCTTGTGCATGTCACTTTAGCATTCGTGCCGGTTTCACCGTGTCTATGGAAAGAACCAGCCCAAATGCCCACCGCTACCTACTACGCACTCGCCAGGCATTTCGCTTCAGGCATGTCAGTACAGGTCGAGGCATCGTGTCTAGGCATGCACTAGGGCCGAGTCACCAGAGGCATGCACTAGCCCAAAAGCTCTTATCTAGGCATGTCATGGCACTCAGTCAGGCACCCACTTGCAAAGACTCTAAGCAGTAAGCACTCACAAGGGAAGCACTAAACCGAAGAACCTTATCTAGGTATGTCATGGCACTAGGTCGAGGCACCATTTCTAGGCATGGCACTGGGTTGAGGCACCGTTCCTAGGCATGCACTAGGCCGAGGCATCTTATGTAGTACGCTAGCGGCACTAGGCCGAAGAACTCTGTCGAGGAAAGACTCGGGATCGGCGCACTCTATCTGATGCCAGACTCAGCCAAGACCTTGCGGTAGCATGGTGCTGAAGCCGAGGCACCGTGTCTAGGCATGCACTAGGACGAGCCATCGTGGTCTAGAAATGCACTATGCGAAGGCACTGGTTCAGAATGTCAACGACTAGACAAGAGGCAAAAATCGGCCAGCATTACGACAATAGCCGAAAACAATCTCTGTGCAAGCACTAGGCCAAAGCACCGTGTCTAGTGCCACCAGGCCACGCACCCATCTAGGTATGTCATGGCACCAGGCCGAGGCACCCGTTCAAGCACGGCACCGCCAAGGCACATTGCTCAGCAGAGAACTGTTTACGAAAGCACTGTAATCGGCGCACCTCGTCTGCATGTCATGGCACTAAAGCCGAGGCACCGCGGTCTCGCCGTACTAAGTCGAAAACCCGGATTTAGCATGCACAAACAGCCACCGTGTCTGTGCATGCTAAGTAAAGGGCGCACGCTGGTTTCCAGTATGTAATGGCCCAAGGTCGAGGCACTGTGTCCAGGCATGCATAAGGTCGAGGCACCTTATCTAGCATACACTAGCCGAGCGTGATCTTATCTGCACGCTGGGCCGAATCCAAACATTCACCGCAAGGCCTGCGCATGCACTAGGGTCAGCCACCGCGGTCTAGGCATGCATTGCGTCAGAGGCATCCGCCTAGGCATATGCTCCGCGATCAAGACGAGGCGCCATGTCCGTGCATGCACTATGCCAGTCACGTGTCTGCGCACGACCAGTCGCGAAGGTCGTTTCAGCATGTCTCGCATTTGACCCGAAAGTAACCGCTTCTGTGCAAGCAATAGTCAAGCACCATATCTAGGCAAGCACCAGCCGAAGAACCTTATCTAGGTCTTTCATGGCACTGCCGAGGCACCGCTCACGTGGCACCTGGGCCGATGCACCGCTCCTAGGCATCCACAGCCGAGGCATCTCACGAGGCACCGTATAGGAAAGCACTGCATCGAGGCACATTGTAGCAGTGGCTGCCATTGCACTGTGACCAAGGCACCGGTTTAAAGGTCAGTACTAGGTCGAGGTTTCTTAGGCCCTAGGCATGCACTGCGCCGAGTCACCGTATCTAGGCACACGCACTGCGAAGGCACCCTCATTTCACGCATATCACAGAATTCGCATCAGGCACCGTACAGCACGACTAAAGTCGAGGCACTGTGGTTCTTTCCAACACCAGGTCAAGCACGTGTTAGCATGCACTAGCCGAGGAACCTCGCTCGCATGTCATGGAACTAGGCCGAGGCATCAGGTCTGTGCACGCACTAGGCCGAGTCACCTTATCTAGTATGCACTGCACTGAGGGCACCGCAACGGTCACACCAAGTTTCCAGTCACCTTATCTAGGCATGCTCTAAATCAAGGCACTGTGTCTAGGCATGTCATGGTACTAGGCCGAGGCACCGTGTCTAGGCATGCACCAGCCTAGTCACCGTGTCTAGGGCATGCGCGAATAAAATCTTGTCTGTGCATGTAGCAAGACAAGGCCGATCCAATCGCGGTTCAGGCATGCACTAGTCGAAGTCACTTATCTAAAGTATTGCCACTCAGCCGATGGTCTGCCTGCAGACGCCATAACTAGGCCGAAAGCACGTGCCCAAAGTGGCACTCAGTCAGCCACCGTTCAGCATGCACAGTCGGTGCATCTCTCGCCTTAGCATGTGTCGCACAGTCGGCGGGGCACCGCGGTTCAGCATGCACTGTCGCGCCAATTGTCTGCGCATACACTGCGCCGCAAGACCTGGCCTGCATGTCATAAGACTCAGCCGAGGCACCATCTAGTGCCACTCAGCCGAAGATTATGTCTCTGCAAGTACAAGTCGAAGAACATTATCTAGGTATGTCATGGCACTAGGCCGAGGCACCGTTTCTAAGCATGGCACTGGGCTGAGGCACCTTTCCTAGGCATGCACTAGGCCAAGGCATCTTGTCTTGGCGTGTCATGGCATTAGGCCGAGGCACCGAGTCTAGACAAAGACTCAGACCGAGGCACCTGTTCAGTACGCCACAAGACTAAAATGGCGCGACCGCCGTCAGTATGCAGACCAGCCGCTGGGCATCCATTTCTAGCATGACCAGCCGAGCTTAATCGTGTCTAGTCAGCGCACTGTGCGAAGGCACCTCGCCTGTGCATGTCATTCTCACTGACCGAGTAATCGTGCTCAGCATGGCACTAAGCCCAGTAACTACTTCTAAAGTGCCATTTTCAGTTTAAGCACCGTGTCTGTGCAAGCACAAGGCCGAGGCACTGCGGTCTAAGCATAGCACGCGCCGCGAGACATCATTAGAGATGTCATTAAGACTAGCCAAGGCACCGTGTTTGGGCACCGTACTAGCCGAGACCGCCACGGCGCGACGACTCGCCAAGTCATCGTCTAGGCATGCGCAAAGTAAAGGCACCTCGTCTAGTCATGTCTTCGCACAAAGTCGTAGGCACCGTGTCTAGGCATGCACCTGCCGAAACACCCATCTCGCATGCACTAAGCCAGGCAACTGCCTCAGCCGCCATGGTACTGCCTCGGCGCAGAACGGCCTGCCACGCACTGCACCAAGTCACCGCGCCTATGCGACGCACCAGTCGGCGCATCTCGCCAGCATGTCAGTACTCAGCCGGTGGGCACCGTTCAGGCTACGCACTGTGCCAAGTCACCTTATCTAGGCATGCACCGGGCCACGCACCTCGCCTAGCATGTCATGGAACTCGCCGAGGCACCGCGGTCAGGTACGCACTCAGGTCGAAAGCCACCGCGCCCAGCACGTGACAGTCGGCGCATCTCGGCCTGCATTTGTCGCACCCAGCCGAGGCACCGCGGTTCAGCCACAGCGGCGCACCTCGCCTAGTCATGTCATGGAACGCTACCGAGGCACCGTGTTCAGTAATGCACTAAAGCCGAGTCACCTTATCTCTGCATGCACTAGCCGTGGCACCTCGTCTGTGCATGTCATGGTACTTATCGGTGGCACCAGGTCTACCAGTCGAGTCACCGTGTTCAGCGCACCAGTCGAGGCATCTCGGGCCTAGGCATGTGTTATTTCCAGTCGGTGCACGCCCAGCATGCACCAAAAGTCGGTCACCTATCTGTGCATGCACCGGGCCAAGGCACCTTGTCTAGCATGTCATGGCACTTGGTCGAGGTGGCATCGCGGTTCAGTACGCGCCAGTCGAGGCACAATCGCGGCCTGTGCACGCATTGCGCAAGCGATCTTACCTGGGTGACGCTGGGCCGCGACGTCGGCGTGATCGTTGCCTAAAAAGACGCACCAGCCCAGTCACCGTGTCTAGGCATGAACTAAGCCATGGCTCCTTGTCTAGGCATGTCATGGCACTAGATCGAGGCACCGTGTCTAGGCAAGCACTAGGCCGAAGCACCATGTGTAGAAAAGCACCAGCCGCATCCCGATTCAGGTGTCAAGGCACAGTTTATAAGATCGCTTAAGTCGGCGACTGCGCTTGCGCACCGCCCGTGCACTTAATAAAGCCGCGCAGATCTTTTCAGCATGTCACGGCACAGGCCGGTGCACCGTTTATGAAAGCACTGTGAATCGGCGCGACCTTTCTAAGCATATCATGGCACTAGGCCGAGGTACCGTGTCTAGGCATGGTACTGGCCGAGGTATTGTGTTCAGCATGCACAAATGAGTCATCGGTTCAGGTACGACCAGCGGCGCACCTCGGTCTGCATGTCATCGCACAAGACCGAGGCACCGTGGTTAGCATGGCAGCACTGGAGTCGAGGCACCATGTCTAGGTAAAGACTCAGCTAAAGCCCTCTGCCTGTGCAAGCACTAGGTGACGAGGCACCTTATCTAGGTATGTCATGGCACTAGGCCGAGGCACCGTGTCTAAGCATTGCACGCCGCGCGATATCGCTTCTGCAGCTCAATAAACCCCAGGCCTGGTGGCAACCTGTCTAGGGAAAGCACTGCACCGAGGCACCTCACCTAGGAAAGAATTTCACCGGAGGCACCTGTCTAGTGCATGTCATGGCACTCGCCGAGGCACTGCCTAGGCATGGCTAGGTCGAGGCACCGCGGTTCAGCATGCACTCAGCCGAGTCACTCAAGGTGTTTAGTATTTCATTAGGGCGAAGGCACCTCGCCTGCACGTTATAAGACAAGGCCGAGGCACCGTGTCTAGGCACGCACCAGCCGAGTCACATCTAGGCACGCACTAAAGCCAAGGCACCTTGTCTGCGCAGATGTCACGCACTCAGCCGATAAGACCGTGTCTCAAGATGCACTGTGCCTTAGTCATCATGTTCAGGGGCATGCACTAAAGCCGAGTCATCTCACAGACACGTACTGCATTCAGCCGAGCACCGCGCCTGGGCATGCACCAGGGGCCAAGTCACCTTATCTAGGTACGCACTAAAGCCAAGGCCCTTGTCTAGGAATGTCAGCGACACTAGCCGCGGCACCAGTGGTTCTCGCGCCACCAGGCCGGAAGCATGGTTCAGCGCAGACAGCCGAGGATCTCACGAGGCACGGCTCGCAGACAGTCGATAAGACCGGTTCAGCATGCACTGTGCCGAGTCGCGGTCTGTCGCATTTCCGTGCAAAGGCACCTGTCAAGGCTTTCATCATAGAAATAGCCGAGGACCCGTGTCTGTGCAAGCACTGTCGGGGCAAAGATAGTCTAGGTAATATTTAGTCAAGAACCTTATCTAGGTATGTCATGGCACCAGCCGAGGCACCGCTTCGCATGGCACTAGGCCGAGACACCGCCTTGTGGCATACTCAGCCAGGCGCATCTCTGTCTGCGCACGCTGGGCCGCACTCAGCCCAGGCACCGTGTCTAGGAAAGCACTGCACTCGAGGCACCGTGGTCTAAGAAAGCACTAAACCGAGGCACCTCATCTAGGCATGTCAGGGCACTGTAGCCGAGGCACCGGCCCAGCATGCACAGGCCGAGGCTTCGTGTCTAGGCACGCACTCAGACGAAATACCGTGTCTAGTGGACGCACTAAAGCGAAGGCACCTTGTCTAGGCATGTCATTGCACTAGACCGAGGCACCGTGGCTAGGCATGGCACTAGGCCGAAGAACCATGTCTAGGCATGCACTAGGCTAAAGCACCGTGTCTAGGCAAGTACTTAGCCGAGGCACCTTATTTAGATATGTCATGGCACTAAGCCGATGCACCGTGTCTAAGCATGGCACTATGCCAAGGCACATTGCCTAGGCAGTTCACGGCACTAGGCCGAGGCACCGTGTCTAGGAAAGCACTAGACCGAGGCACCTTGTCTAGGCATTATTATCATGGCACCAGCCGAGGCAATCGTGGTTCAGGCACGGTACTAAGCCGAAGCACCTTTCTAGCATGCCATGGAACCGGCCGAGGCACCGTTTAAGCCGCGTAGCAGAGGCCGCAGGTACTATGCAATGGAATTTTCTACCTATAAACTACACCCGGTCTTCGGAACGGCCTGCCATGTGATCGAGGCAACATGTATATGAATGGACTGACGCACGACCGAGGCACCATGGCATACCTTAGCTTGTTTAAAGATGTAATTCGTCATTTTAATGCTCCGCGGAATCGCCAAGGCACTACAATTCCAATCGATTGTTATTTCCTTTAGATTTTTTTTCCATATTCCTTTGCCATCTACCGAAAGATGTGTTAAACGGTCGGGGGGGTACCACCTCGGGGAACGTTCAAGAACCTCTTGTCAAAGACACAAAAGAAGGGGTAAAAGGAAATCGTGGAGTGAATCGATCAAGTAGGAGGGACGAATCGGAGCCGACATAGGGTCAATTCAGCCTTGATGGTGGCAGCGCCCACTCGCGCTTACACACCCCGTCATGTATTTAAGTCATTCCAGAAAGGATTCTACCGTCGTCGATACAAATAATACTTTAACATCGGACCACAGCCCAATCGCGAGGACTTGACCATGATTATAGGCCTCTAGGCCAAGGGCCCCATCGAGGGCCTGGGCAATCAGCATCGCACATCGCTTCAGCCCTGGATTCCGACTTCTGTAGGTGTCTGCCATAATCCAAATAAGATCCTGTGAGCTTCGCGCCACTAGCTTTTTAACCAAGCGCGATGACCAATTGTGCGAATCAACGGTTCCTCTCGATTTCAGTTGAATTACTATCGGTGAGACCGCATCGCAGGTAAATCCAACCCGTCTCACGACGGCCTAAACCCAACCACGCCCCTATCAGGGGTGAACAATCCAACACTTGGTGAATTCGTCTACAATGATAGGAAGACGACATCGAAGGATCAAAGCAACGCTGCCATGAATGCTTGGCCGCTACAAGCCGCTTATCCCCGTGCACTTTTCGACACCTCTAGCTTTCAAATTTCGAAGGTCTAGCGATCGATAGGCCACGTTTTCTACTCAGACCAGACTGAAATCAACGAGCTTTTATCCTTTGCTCCACATGAGATTGCCTCGCTTGAGCTCATCTTAGACACTTTGCGTTATCTTTAATGTATGCCGCCCAGCCAAACTCCCCACCTGACAATGTCTTCCACCCCGAACAACGAAAGCGCCTTGGTAAAAATGAGGATGTTCGCCGATTCACTAATAAGTAAAATAACGCGAAAGTAGTGGTATTTCACTACCGCCGTTTTCAGCTCCTACTTATCATACACCTCTCAAGTCATTTCACAAAGTCGACTGGGAGTCGCTCAATGTGTTCTTTCCCCGCCGATTATGCCAATCCCATTCCTCGGGTCGGTTTCGATAATAAATATGACGCAATCTTATAATTCATTCATGCACGCTACTAATTAGATGACGAGGCATTTCGCTACCTTAAGAGAGTCATAGTTACTCCCTTACCCTGTTGAATTTCTCACTTTGACAATGAGAGCATCTGCAAAAATCATATCAAGCAGGAGATTCTGCAGGGACCATTGCAATGCTTTATTTTAATTAAATGCCGATTCCCATCCGCACTCAATTTCGAGTCAATTCGTTCGATGCCCGGGAGTCGCTCCCGCCTGGCCCCCAATCGGCAAGGGCGACTTCGCTCTTCCACGGAGCTCGAGTAATCCATCGACAATGATTTGCCCGGACTGACCCCGTGCCTAAATTTCCTCAAAGCCAATCCTTTCCCGAGGTTACTGATCCATTTTCACGAATTTCCTCGCTTACATCGTCGATCGACCAAAGGCGTTTCCACCTGAGACCGGAAGCGCGCGATGAGTATCGACGAGCTGGGAGTGCACTCTGGCCCTCCCGATTTTCACGGGCCGTCGAGGGAAGACCTGGACACCACACGACGTACTGCTCTTCCAATCACCCGATCCCATCCGACCGAGCCAAGCCTAGGCGGGCGGCCGTTAAATAGAAAGATAACTCTTCCCGAGGCCCGACGACGCCCTGACTCCCCACGTTGTCGTCACCGCCAACGCGAAATGTTAACCCGATTCCTTCGATGCTCGCGCATGCACCCGCAGATTCGACGTAGCTTCCCCACTTAAGATCGACTAACCCATGTGTGCAAGTGCCATTCACATGGAAACCTTTCCCCTACTTCAAAGTTCTCACGAATATTTACATACCACTCAAGATCCGCACCGGCGACCAAGCTCTGGCTCGCGCCCCCATGTTTTACTGGGCCGACCGCCGCACCCTCCTACTCATCGAGGCTCTGGCTCGCCTCAACTACGGCATAGGTCGCATGCTTCGCCATCCATTTTGAGGCTGATTCTACATGTGAGTTGTTACACACTCCTTAGCAGATTTCGACTTCCATGACCACCATCCTGCTGTCTTAATCAACCAACACCCTTCATGGGTTCTAGATTAGCGCCAACAAGTAATCAGAACCCGACTTCAGTTCATCCCCAGATCGCCAGCTTCCGCTACCAAAAACGGCCCACTGGGAGCTCTCGATTCCATGGCCCAAATTTCAATAGATTAGTCAAGTGTCATTCCACTAATTTAAAGTTTGAGAATAGGCTCGAGGGCGCGTCCCGATGCCTCTCGAATCACTGGGTTTACTCGATGTAACTCGCCCACCTGCCCAGCCTATCCCGAGGGAAACCCAGAACCAAATACCGATGGTTCGATTAGTCTTTCGCCCTATACCTAAGTCGACGAACGATTTGCACGCCGCATCGCCAGCCTCCACCGTAGTTCCTCGCTTTCGCTCGCCGTGCATAGTTCACCATCTTTTAGGTCCCGAGTGAGAACCCTTCTCAGAAGATCAAGGTCGATCGACGGTGCACCACACTAAGGGGATCCCGCCGATCAACTTCCTTACCCCTACGAGTTTACTAGCCTGCCGACCACACACATGTTGGGACTCCGTCCGTGTTTCAAGACTCGGACGAATAAGAGCTGGTCGTCGATACATTAGCGCACGTGTCCCAGCACGCCAAAAGGCATATGTCGCATCTTACATCGAGACAACGACGCCTTCCGTACGCCTACAACCCAAGGCCAGTTGCCACCCCAAACCTCACCGGCTTCGCCCAGTCAATCGACTTGACCGTAAATCGTTGTTCCACATCCGACTGAGGCATTATCGCGACTCCCCATCCGCTTCCTCCCGACAATTTCAAGCACTCTTGACTCTTTCAAAGTCCTTTCATCCTTCCCGTGGTACTTGCTCGCTTCTACTAGTGCATGCCTAGACACGAGACCTCACTCAGCCGATGCCTATACACTCCGCCAAATTTCAAATGCCATCACATGCCTAAGAAGTTCCTCTAAGATAATAAGATGCCTAACTCCAGTGCCTCGCTTATCACATACAAGGCAAAGTGCTATGTACGCCTAGGCACCGGAAGGCTCCCACGTAGTTGTCGTGAACCCGTCAGCACTGTGCCTCGCCCAGCCACATGCTTAGAAATCCAAGGCCCCCCGCCTAGTCGCGACACACACCTGATACAGACTCGGCCCAAATGGGCCGCCCTGCACACCCAAGGTTTCAAATTCCAGTTTCGCCTGCTACATGGTGCCCAGCCTGCAGCGCTACGCCGCTTCACCTGCCCCTCGATCCAGCGCAATGAAATGCCGAGACAAGGTGCCCCGCCAGCGCAGCTTCCAAACACCAAGTGACTCCGCCCAGTGCATGCCTAGACTAAGCACCCTACCAAGACCATTCCTAGACACCTGGCCCTACCTCAAAGGCCGCCGACATTTTCCCTGCCTAGTGCTTCCCACGCGGCCTCGGCTTAGTGCCCCTGACACACCGACAACATGCCCTACTAGCACATGCCAAGAAGGAACCAAGTGCCTCAAACTTGCCATTCCTAGAAACTGCCTACTTAGCGCCATGACATTACCCAGATGGCTTCGCCTGGCCACACACAAACAGCTCTACTCAGTGTCTGTCTAGACACTCCAGTTTTACCCAAGGCCATGACACGCCTGCATTGCTATGCCTCGCCCCAATGTTATTCTGCACGCTGACTCCTGACCTAGTGCATGCCCACACAAAGACTCCCCAAGATATCATCAACACATGCCCAGGCAAGATGCCCCGCCTAGTGCATGCCTGTGACACCCAGACTCTACTTAGTACCACACCTGCATAGTGCCCTGCCTTAAGGTCATGATGTCTAGACAAGGTGCCTCGGTCTAAGGCTTCCCTGACACGGTGCCCTACTTAGCTGTGCCACGACACGCAAGACAAGCACTTCGCCCCACAGATGCTTAAAGACTCCACGCCTCAAATCCCAGCTGCCATGCTCCAGAAACTTGTCCCTACCAGTGCCATGACATACCTAGATAAGGTTCTTCTCGGCCCAGTGCTCGCCTCAGGACATGCCGTCGCCAAGTGCTCGCTCTAGACACTCCGCTCCGCCCAGCGCCATGACATGCCCAGACAAGGTGCTCTCCGCCCAACAAGATGCCTAGACACGGACTCACCAGTCGCATGCTCACACTCCGCGACCAAATCCCACAGACGCCTGACACTCCGCCTACCCAAGGCCACCACGCCTAGGGCAAGATGCCCCGGCCCACCGTATACCAAGACATGATGACTGGGCCACGCATGCCGAGACACCTGGTGTCTCAAATTCCAGCCGCCATGATTACGCCTAAGCAAGGTTCCTTACCTAGTGGCACCCTAAACACCTGCCTGGGCCCCACCCGCCATGACATGCCAAGGCAACGTGACCCTCGGCCTAGTACGCCCAGGCACCATGCCCTCGTCTGTCGTGGAAATGCCCAGCAAGGTGCCCCGTCCAATGCCATGCTTAAATTCACTGCGGGCCCCCACTAAAGCCATGACACACCTAGACAAGGTGTCCCCGCCCCAAGATCGCCTGCACACTGATGCTCACCCTGTCGCCCAGACAGCCTAAGGCCCCCGCCAACACCACGCCCGGTCACACTGTCTCTGGCTCAGCTGCAAACGACATGCCTGTGACATATGGTCATTTGGGTCAAGCAGCCTCAGACGATCACGACCCTACCTACCGCATGCCTAGAAAAGGTGCCCCTACTAGTACCACATTCTCACCCTGCTTCAAAGATGTTGGATTGCCTAGACATAATGCCCTACTTAGTACCAACACATGCCTGCAAGACGCTTCAAGATAACGCATGCCCAAACACTGACTCCGCCCCTAGTGCATGCCTAAACACAGCTGGCTCACCAAGGCCATGACAAGCCCAGGGGCAGCGCTTCTCACCCTGGCCGCACGCCTAAACACTCCGCCTCCGGCCTATCACATGACAGCCAATGCAAGGTGCCTCTACTAGTTAATGCCCAGCATCTGGGCCCTGGCCAACAAGACCGCCCGGGCAAGTGTGCCTCAGTTTAGTGCCATGTTTCACATTTACGCTCGACCCAAAGGCTACGACATACCCAAATAAGGTGCCTCGACCAGGCTTGCTTAGACACGCTTGTCAAACTTAGTGCATTCCTACAAATGGCCTCGGCCTAGCGCCATGTCTAGCCACAAAGGTCTCTACTCTGTTTTAACAACATGCATAGACAAGGTGCCTTCGCCTAGTGCATGCCTAGACACGGTGACCCGGCCTAGTGCATGAATGGGGATGAGCCGCGGTCTCTGCCCTAGTACTGTGCCTAGACACAATGCCCTACTTACTACCGACATGCCTGCATATGACCTCTACTCTAGCGCTTCTCTTAGACACCTGGCTCGGCCTGGGCGGGCATGACATGCGAGAAAAGATGCCTGCCTCAGTGCAAGCCCCAGAAAAGGTGTCAGTGTACCTCTATGTCATGCCAACAAACAAGGCTCCCCGCCAGTTCCATGACATACCCATATAAGGTCTCTTCTACCAAGGCTCGCTCTAGACACGGTGCTTCGCCAATGGGCTGACTAGACACCCGCTCTCCGCCGAGTTCCATGACATGCCCAGACAAGGTGCCTCGCCTAGCGCACGCCACACATGGTGACTCGCCTAAGGCATGCCTGCACACGCCGCCTGGATAATACCAACACATGCCTAAGAAAGATGCCCCTACTACAGCACGCCTAGACACGTGACCTGCCTAGTGCATGCCTAGACACGCCGCCCACTTCAAGGCCATGACATGCCCAGCAATTTCTACCAAGGAGCTCCAGACACGTGCCCTACCTAGCACCACCCTAGACACCTGCCTCGACCTATGGCCACATTCCTGGGATATTGCGGTCTCTGGCCTAGTGGGCGCTTCTTTAGACACGGTGCTCCTGGCCACGCCATGACATGCTCAGACAAGACGCCTCACTTGTTCATGCTTAGCACAATGCCTCACCCTAGCGCCAAGCCTAAACTACGCTCAAGTCACTACGACACACATGTGATAGCGCCCTCGACCTGGGCCGCCTGCACACGGTGCCCGCCTGGCTCGTCCCAGACACAAATACCGACCCAAGGCCACGAAACGTCCTGGATGGTGCCTCCGCCCAGTGCCATGCCCAAACACCTGCCCCGATCCACAGAATGTCAGCTGCTCCAGATTGTGTCTCTCGCCATGCAGACACTAGCTGATTCCACTAGTGCTAGCCCAGACACGCCGTCTCTACCTACCGTTAACGATTACGCCCGGACGCGCGCCCTGGCCTACCATTCCCGACACCCAAGGTCTCTACCAAGGCCATGACGCCCGACAAGGTACCACCCCAGCTCATGCCTAGAACTCCAGACTTCTTACCAATGCCATTACATTAGATAAGGTTCTTCGGCATAGTGTCATTCAGACATGGTGCTCAAGTTAGTGCTTGCCTAGACACCCGCCTCCCGCCTGGGCTCCATGAAATGCTTGTGATTAGGCGCGCTCGCCTACCGCATGCCTGACGCGGTGAACTACTCTTAATGCATACCTAAACACGATTTCCAAATTGGGGCCGCCATGACATACCCAGACAAGGTGCCTCGCCTGGGCCAAGATGCCTGGGGATATTTGCCGACTTCGCCCCAATGCACTGTTGACTGATAATTCTGGCTTCTCAGGCCACGACACGCCGAGACAAGGTGCCTGCCTTAACGCATGCCTGCACTCCGTGCTCCTACTAATTCCAACACACATGCCCAGGCAAGATGCTCCACCCCAATGCATGCCCAGATGACCTATGGGATCCCGCCCTTAGCGCATGCTAGGACCAAGTGATTCCGGCCGTGGCCATGACACGCATGGACATGTCACCCAACAGATGCCTGGGACACCGTGCCCCCGGCCCCAAGACTGACATGCCCGGAGAAGGTGCCCCTGGGCCTAGTCCCTCTAAGACACTCCAAGGCTCCTGGCCTACATGACACATGCCCGACAAGGTGCCCCAAATTTCATATCATGCCTAGAAACTTTTGCCCCTGGGCTTTAGTGCCAGCACATACATAACAAGGTTCATCTTAGCCCAGTGCTCGCCTGTGATACGGTGCCTGTGCTAGTGTCATTTACACTGGCTCCTCTACTAAGTTCCACGACACGCTGTATTACTCGCCGGCTTCTCTCTACTACCGCATGCCTGTGACATGATGACTGTGCCTGGGCATGCCCAGACACCCGGACCCGCCAGCGTACGCCTGCACACCTGGGTCCCCCAACACCGCGCGACGACACGCCCAGACAGCACGCCCTACCCACGCATGCCCAGACACCTGCCCCCACTAAATACCGACACGCACGATCGCAGCCCCCAGATAGCGCTTTCTCTCGACACGCCAGGCCCAATACGACACATGCCCTGACAAGGTGCCCCATCCCAAGCAAGTGCATAGAAACTGTCTCCTACCCTGGGCTCCATGACACATAGATACCCGGCTCTTCGACCTAGTCACTGACACGGTGCTTTTCAGCACTGGCCGCTGCACACGTTCCCCGGCCTGGCTTCCATGACATGCTTAGATGGAGCCTCGCCTGGCCAGACGCTGTGACAGCAAGGATTCTCTGGTTTGGCCAGACGCCAGACACAAGGCCTCAATAATGCCAACATGTCTAGGCAAGATGCCTTCAATTCCAATGCATGCCCAGATTGACGGCAAGTGATTCTACTAGTGCATGCCTAGACACGGTGCATCAGCCAAGTGCCAAGACATTCCTGCACAGCGCCGCTGCGCATGCCTAGGATAAGGCGACTGGTCGTCGCATGCCCAGACACCTGCCCTGGCCTAGTACCAACGCACGCCCAGGCAAGATGCCTTCTACTAATGCATGCCTAGACACCTGACTCGCACTGCACGCCAGACACAAAGGCTCCTCAAATTTAGTGCTACGACACGCCCAGGGCAAGGTTCCCACCACATGCCTAAACACCTGCTCATGGGACTACCGCCATGACAGCCAATGCGTGGTGCCTCGCCCAAGGCATGCCTAGGCACAAGGCCCTAAGATAAGAATGTCGTGACCGCTCTAGCGTGCCTCGCCCAATGCCATACTTATACATCTGGGTGCCCTCTACCACCGCCATGACATAACCAAATAAGGCTCCCCGACCTCAGGCCTTCCTAGACACGGTGGCAAATTCTCGCTTCCTGGGACAAGATGATCTCGCCCTAGTGCCGCCTAGCCACTGCCCTCGCATAAGGCAACAACATGCATAGACAAGATGCCTCGCGAATGCATGTCTGCACGCACGACCGGCCTATCCGCATGAATGATACGGTTCCCGCTGGCCTGCATTACCAGCTAAGTCTCGACCTAGTGCCCTCGAGACGCCAACACACAACGCCCTAGCCTAATGCTTTCTTAGACACCCAAGTGTTCTACTAGTGGCATGACATGCCCATAATAATATGTCCTCACTAGTGCAAGCCTAGAAATGGTGTCACACCCTAGTGTCATGCCCAGAAACTATGCTCCCACTAGTTCCACCACACACCCATATACACCCCCCCTCAAAAAAAACCAAAGGGTCGGTTTAATAATACTCAAGCCGCTCAGCGCTCATACACCCGCGCTCCAATGCCACGTACACGCCTGCAAGGTGCCTCGGGTCTAGTGCATGCCTAGAAACTA
Source organism: Tetrastigma voinierianum (assembly GCA_016808115.1). NCBI lineage: Eukaryota > Viridiplantae > Streptophyta > Magnoliopsida > Vitales > Vitaceae > Tetrastigma > Tetrastigma voinierianum. The sequence goes on along the minus strand of JAEQBH010003346.1, from coordinate 1,540 downwards.
TGATCAACTAGTGCATGCCTGTGACACGATGCCCCCAAGATAAAACCAACACATGCCCAGCAAGATGCCCTCGGCCCACATATGCCTAGACAAGGTGACTCCTACCTACAGAGCCAAGACACTCCGTGACTCTACTTGCCATGACATGTCGAGGCAAGGTTCCTGGCCTACAGATGCCCAGACACCTGCCTCTACCTAGTACCACGCCTGGGACATCGACGCCCTGCCCAACACCACGACACGCCTGCATTGCTGCGCCCCGACCTGTTCCACGACACGCCAAGACAAGACGCCCGCCAAAGGTACGCTTTCAGCACCGCGTTCTGCCCAGTTGTCATGCCCAGAACTGTCTCACCAAATGGCGACATACCCAGATAAGGTTCTCGGCCCACGCTTCTGCCTAGACATGGTGCTTCTACTACCGCTTGCCTGCACATGGTGTCCTACTGCTGTCATGACATTACTTCTGCATTACGGTGCCCCTGGGCCTACAAGGCCACGCCCCAGCCACCTGCCCCCAGCCCAGCGCAATGACATGCCTAACAGTGTCTTCTCGCCCCAGTGCGCACATGACCTCAAAGATAGTGCACGCCTGCACACCCGCGCCCGCCAAGACCACAAATACACACTGCCTCGACCAAGTGCCACTACACGCCCTCGGACGCGCCCTGGGCCTGGCTTCCTGCACACCTGCCTCGACCTAGTGCCATTACATGCCTGGATAAGGTGCCTTAGCCCAGTGCCACACCTAGAAACTGTCTCCCGCCCCAAGGCTACGACACACACACAGACAAGGTCCTTCTACCAGGTCGCCAGACATCACGCTCGCGCCACTGGGCCGCCTGCATCAGCAGCTCCCCGCCCATAGTTTACACGATTACGCCACAGTTAGCTCCTCGTCCCAGGGCATGCCTAGACACCTGACTTCTACTAGTGCTTAGACACAAAGGTCTCACCCTAGTTCCATGACATGCCTGCATTAAGGTGCCTCAACACGCAGATGCCTAGATATGGTGACTCTACCAGCATGCCTAGACACGACGCTCAGGCATGACATGCCTGGGGGACAAGGTGCCTTCAAGATAACATGCCCAGACATTGCCCCACTAGAGCCAACAGATGCCTATGCAAGATGCCCTACTAACACGCCAGACACCCGCGACTCTGGGCGCACGCATGCCTGTGACACGCCCCGCCCAGTCGCTACGACATCACAAGAAAGAAGCCCTCCCTGCCTAGTGCATTCAAGAGATGGTGCCTCTACCGAAAGTGCCATGACATGCCCTCGATTGCTGCGCTGCCTCGACCTATCGCTTCCTAGACACCTACGCCGGCCTAAAGGCTACGACACGCCAGACAGCGTGCCCCAACTTGTTGTCATGCCTAGAAACTGGGCTCCTGGCTTCATACATGATATACATCGATAAGTTTCGCCTAGTCTCGTCAGACATGGTGCTCGCGCCAGTGGTTCGCTCGTACGCCTCTGGGCCTAATTCTATGACAAGCTTAGACAAGGTCCCTACCTAACGCATGCCTAGAC
>JAEQBH010003345.1:0-128211 GCA_016808115.1 Tetrastigma voinierianum | reverse complement strand
AATGCTCATTATTGACTCAAGGCTAAAAAATAACTAGGGTTAGACATTGAAAAGGCATATGGTCATGTTAATTAGGGTTTCTTATCGACCATGTTGGAAAAAAGGGCTTTTGGCTCTAAGTGAGTTAGTTGGGATGTGGAGGGAGATAATCGCTCTGGAGTTTCGTGGAGAAATTAGGAAAAATTGAGAGAGAAAGGTAAGAATAAGAGATAATGTTTGACCACTTTGAGGAGATCAACCTCCAAATTAGCCAAAGGCTTTGAATTACACTTGATTATTTATTTATTTCTTTTGATAAGTAAAGCAAAAGTATATTGAAGAGGAGTCGCTAAAAAAGCGGTCCAAAGAGTACAAGAAGGAATACTTAACCCCTTTACGAGAATGACCCGAAAAAGATCAAGGCCCCTCCCCTATCTACTAGAGTCCACCCGATTAATGAATCGCACCAAAGTCATAGGACCATTCACAAAAAACAAATTGGTCTCCGACCAAAGAAGATGAACAAAAAAAATACTTAACCTTTTGCAATGATGAAACCTCATTCCTAAAAGCAATATCATTCCTAGCCTTCATATTGCCCAGAAAATACACAAAGGTCCTGCCTTCCAAAGATCCCGCTTAAAAACAAATACACTTGATTAATTGAGAAAATAGGCAAAGGTGTATGTAGTTCTTAATCCTTAGTCAATTAGGATCTGGATTCCTAATAAAGAGAAAAAGAAATAAATCACTTGCATTATAAATCATAATCCTACTAAAAATCATACTCCTACTATAATTAGAATAGATCAAAATATCATCAAATCTGTACTATAAAAGAATCCTAACACCAACAAGCGTGGTCTTGATGTCTTTGTTGCTAGATTATCCCATTCACAATCATTAGGAGCCATCATACCACGACTCTTATGCACTCCTAAATAGGACTTCCAAATTTTTATGATTTTTTATTTTATTTTTCTGCTATTATTTGGGTCATGAGAGTTTTCTTCCAAGTCGAGCATAATGATGTGACGCTAACAACAATGCCCAGAGAGTTCATTCAGTTCCCTTTTAAGAAAATCAAAGGTGCATTGTTTTTAAAGGTGCAAGGTGCACTTAAGGTACACTAATCTCCTATGGCTTAAGCATAAGGTTCAATGCTAGGTGTTCGCTTGAATGAACAGAAATGCTAAAATCCCATCCAATCAATTAAAAACCTAAGATCCCAAAGCATTTAAAGGAAACATTTAACAAAAAAAAATAATCCCATTATATACAATTATGAATTTCAATATAAATTTAGACATTTCAAGAAAAATTTTGAAAATAGAAAATAAAGTTGATTAGGAGTGTTTTTGTCCAACAAGGCACACTCCTTTGCAAGCAAGACGCTATAATTAGGGATTTGTGCCATGAACCTAGGCATGCTTAGACCACTATGCAAAGGAGGTAATTAAGATCATAATACTAAATTGCATGATGTGGTTCACACATTTGTGGAACTCAAAGGCATCCTTGACAAGAATAACCGCTAAGAAGGCTAAGGGGAGAACTATGCATGAAAATTCACCATTATGAGATCCTTATCTTGAACCAAAGGAGGGACATGGTGAAATTGGTAGATTTAGCTAACTTTATTTGATTATACTTTGGCATAGGAACATACTAAGTGACTATTTTAAAATGAAGGAAAACCTAGTATTTAAAAATGGTCATAGATTCTGATTAGGAAAAAAATATACAAAGGATAGGAGTAGAGACTCAACGGAAGCTGTTATGACAAATAAAGTTGATTATTTTGCATTGTTGGAGGAATGTTTCCATCAAAATAGGGGAAAGGTGGAGATAATTTCTTGTTGATTGGTGCAAAGCCTCATTAGATATTTAACATTTCACATTGTTGGCCTTCATGATAGGCTTATGACACACCTTGCTCCAAATGGTCTTCCATTGGGCTTACATAGGTAGCAAAAATCTTCTAGAGCCTCGTGAAGCCATCTACAACGGAGTGTGGAAACTTTTGGAAGGGCCTAGAGGCGTCCGCACATCTCTGTACTAGAGTGGAAGGCCAGGGAGACATGTGGGACGTTTTAGAGAGTTTCAGGAGCTTCATGTATATGCATAGTTAGTCTCTTGGGTAGTCTAGGATTGTAAGGATCCTTTTAGAGTTCTAGAGCATAGTTTTAAAAGGCGCCCAGGTGCAAAAGCCTCCTTGGGATTAGGCGCAAGGCAAGTGCAGGCTTGAGTGATGTGAAACTTGACCTTGGATGCACATTAATTTTATAGAATATGATTCAAAATCTAATTGAATTAATAAAAAATTTAACATTCCTGACATTTAAAAGAAACAATTTTTTTTATCGGTAAAAACATAGCAAATATTATTAACAAAAAAAAAAAGGAAAAAGAAACTTAGTTTCCCACGATATGTAGGAAGAAACCCAGTCTGTACGACAAAGAGAAAGGCTGCAAAAAAACACATACCAACTGACAAAAACAGCAAGAATGCCTGAAAAATTCTTACAAAGAATCCTCCATGCCAAATCGAAAAACCGACCCCGAAAACAAGCTTATAAAGGAATGCTTTAGTTTGGGATAGGAGAAGGGCATATCTTCAAAGACTATACGATTTCTCTCCTTCCAGATTGCCCACATGAGACAAAGGGGCGCTGCCATACACAGATTTTTTATCTTTTTCCTTATGGGGAAACTCGTCCATTCCAAAAGAAGGTCCTTAACCATTAATGGGCAGACCCAACACAAGCTTGGGACATAGATGAGACCCTCCCAAAGACTCCACACCGAAGGGCAGTGAATCAAGAGATGGTTAAGATTTTCATCATCTTTGCCGCACAAAGGGCATCTACCAGCCAGTTGGAAACCCCTCTTCTTTATATGCTTTGTAGTGAGGATTTTCCCCACGAACTTCCCGAAAAACTCACTTTTAGGGCGTAAATTGTTTCATAACAATTTCAGGGGTTGTCTATCACATAAACACCTTCGGAGTGACGTGCTTTGAACAATGTAGCGACCATTTGAATCCCCCTTTCAAAGAAGCTTGTCCTGTTCCATCTGATTAATTCTTCTATTATTAATCAAACTCAAAAAAGATTGGGCTTCACCAATCTCCTAGTCATTGAATGGCCTACTAAATCCAGGCGACCATGCACCATGACCTCTGGGGTAATCTGAACATCGGCAACTAGCTTGCTATTCACGGTGGCATATATAAGTTTGGAAAAATGTCACAAAAAGGGGATTCCCCACACCAAGTGTCCTCCCAGAATATGACTCTGCTTCCATCCCCAATAGCAAAAACATAGTTTAGCTTCATTAGACCTATCTCCTTGCTAATATCCTTCCAAGGGCCCGACCCAGAATTTCCTCTTGTAGTTTTAGTATACCAGCCTCCTTCCTCCACCAAGTATTTTATACCAATTACTTCTTTCCAAATGGAGTTGTCCTCCATAGTGAATCTCCAAACCCACTTTCCTAAGAGGACCTTATTGACCAAATAGAGGTCCCTAACACCCAACCCTCCTTTTTCTTTACTTGAGCAGACCGTGTTCCAATTCACCAAATGAAACTTTCTCTCAAGGGTGCCCCCTCCCCATAGAAAATCTTTGAATCTTCTCACCAACCTAGCTTTACTCCCTTGAGTAGCGGAAAATTGACAATGTAGATTAGGAGGTTTGAAAGGGTGCTCTTTATGAGAGTAAGTCTTCCCCTTTTGAAATGTGTTGCCTCTTCCAATTTGCTAACTTTCTCCTGAACCTTTCTTCCACCCCATCCCACATTGAAATAGAGTTACAACGCATGCCCAATGGGAGGCCCAAGTAAGTTGTTGGGAGGTTCCCAGTTTGCACCCCAACTAATTAGCCAAGAAAACTAGATCCCCCACATTTCCCACCGGCATAATGGAGCTCTTATCCAGATTGATATTTAACCTAGAAATGGCCTCAAACCAAAGCATAATCCAGCTCAAATAGGCCAATTGATCTCTAGAATCCTTGCAGAAAACCAGGGTATTGTCTACGAACAACAAGTGATTTATTTGCAACTCATCCCCACTTCTATTCACAAACTTATGTCCTTGTAAAAAACCTTTTGAAGCTGCCTTCTCCATTGGGACTGAAAACACTTCCATACTAAGGACAAAGAGATACAAGGACAAATGATCACCCTGTCTTAAACCCCTTAAGCTGTTGAAAAAACCAGCAGGGCTTCTATTTACTAGGATAGAAAAAGAGGTTGTGGTAACACACTGTTTTATCTAAGACACCCACTTCGGCCCGAAACCCATCCTCTATAAGACCCCAAAGAGGAACTTCCAATTTATGCTATCATAAGGTTTTTCAATGTCCAATTTGCATAAAATACCCCTCTCCTTCTTCTTCACCATGGAATCAATCACCTCATTTGCTACTAGGGAGAATTCTTGGATTTGTCTACCTCCTACAAACGCATTCTAAGCTTTATTTACCAAACTACTCATAACCCTCTTTAGTCTATTAGCAAGGACTTTGCTGACAACTTATACAAAGCGCCCACAGACTAATGGGATGAATCCCTTTAAATCCTGCATATCGTCCCTTTTTAGGAATCATGGCGATAAATGTAGCGACATTTAAACTCCTAATAGCTTCCCTGGTTTCATGGAAATCTCAGAAACATTCTCATTACATCATCTCTTACAATATCCCAACACGATTGCCAAAACGCTATAGTGAGGCCATTCGGGCTAGGAGCCTTGTCACCATTTAGATCACTCAAAGCTGAAGCACTTCTTCCATTGAAAAAGGTATCTCTAGGCTAGAGGCTTCCATATCTTTCAATTTGGAAAAGGTCATCTTGTCAAAGGTTGCTCTCCAATCACCAGTATCCGTGAGAAGATCCTTGAAAGCATTGGCAATGTTCTGCCTTAGGGCTCTTTTCTCCATAAACCAAACACTATCGATTCTCAACTTTCGAATTTGGCTTTGCCTCTTATGGGAATTAGCCATCCTGTGGAAAAGCCCTATATTTTTGTCCCCTTCTTTGAGCAAAATCTCCCTAGATTTTTGTCTCCATGAAACTTCCTCCAAAAGAGCCCATATTTTGAAATCCTCTAGAGCTTCCACTTTGTCTTCCATCTCCCTTGTAGAGAGACTTCTCTGAGATTCAATTTTTTCCTAGGGAGCCACCTTCTTCAGGGAATCCTTCTTCCTCTCCTCTACTCTTCCAAAAACTTCTTTGTTTCACCTTCTGAGCCTAACTTTTAAAGCTTTAATCTTCTCCATTAGAAATATAATGGCTACCACTATGGGCCTATAATGCTTTGCCACCATTCATTGACCAAGTCCTTAAAGCCATCGGCCTTTAGCCACATGTTTTGAATCTAGAAGGCATTGGCCCTCCTTCCCATTCCCCACCCCCTTCCAACAAGACAAGGAAGTGGTCTGAAATTGGTTTAGGTAACAAGCTTTGGGCAGTGCCTCCAAAAGAGAGATCTCAGTCATCAGATATTAAGAACTGGTCTAGCCTCATTCTTTGATTGTTCAAACCCCCTGACCAGGGGTGGAGTCCCCCTTTAAGAGGGATATCCTTCATATCTAGCTCATCAATAACTTGGGAAAATCTCCTCATTGGCCTACCTTGTGATCCTACCTGCTCTGTTTCTTTCCTCAGGGAACCGAATAATATTAAAGTCCCCACCTTGACCCCGGATCCCCCGTAGGCCTTTAATTGCCTAGCTCCTCCCCGAAAAATGTCCACTATTCTCCCCGAATGTTGGGCCGTAGACACACGTAAAAACCCGCGAAAATCATCTTCACGGTTTGGGATTTGCGGGGAAAGCAAATTGGCTTTCCTCGACCTCGATAACTAAACACTTATTTAAGTCCCATAAAATAAGAATACCTCCCGATGCCCCCATAGCATTACTTGCAGCCTAATCCACAAATCTTCCCACACCTAAACTCCTGATCATACCACGAGTAATCCCTTTTAACTTTGTCTCCTATAGACATATGAGATTCACTTTTTGCATCTTCAGGAATGCTTTGATAATCCCTCTCTTCTCCACATTATTTACCCCCCTAACATTCCAAGAAAGGATCCTGATATGCATTGGATAACCACAATTGAACTCCTCTCTTCCTTTCCAGAAGCTCCATTTCTAAGGTTCCCATGCTCCTTGATTGTCCACTCAAATTTTTTTATTTCCCTGTCAAACTTAGTGGAGCCATTTACCCCTTTCCCTTTCACCTTAATTCTTTTCTGATTTACTTTGGTCATCAACTTCAGAAATTCACCCTCGAAGCCCTCGATCAACTGCCCAGACAATCAGCGAATTTCTTGGGCAACTTTCCTCCGTCTGATTCTGCGGTTCCCATGCCACTAACAAGATCCTCAACTCCTTTTTGACATCCTTGGGAATCCTCTTTCACTACTAAGTCGTTGCTTAATAGCATGTTTTCCTCACCCTCCCCATCTGGCATAACCACTCTTAGTGGTGTTTGAACAATAGGCGTGCCCCTTCCATTCAACTCACATTCCTCATCAATAGAAGAAACCCCCTGACCAAAGAGTCTCTTTGGAGTAGAGCCTCGATCACAAAGAAGAAGAAAAGAAAGGACTCCATGAAAACTCTTCTTAGAGTCTTCTCAGGCTTCGACCCCACATTTTCCAACTTCTGCCTCTTCTTCTACAAACCTAGTTGGATTTGGGCTTTTAATGGAGCATTTGTCCCTTGGGCTTGAAGCGACGCCTCCTAAAGAAATAGGATGCTACGATTAGGTTGGAACTATCTTTTAACTTATTGACACTTAAGCCTTGATCCTCTCCCATACTTGGCTCTTGGACTCGAGATAACTTAGGCTCGTAAAATGGGCTTTGCCTCCCGGCCAAAACTCTCTTGAATGGGCAAGCCCAGAAGTTGGTATTCGCCAATTTCTTGCTTGGGTCGGATCCCGCCACCCGCCTCGGCTCTGACGTCAGACCCGATTGACCTCACTGGTAGTCTTGTCCCTGCAAAGAAGCCTTTGCCGGTCATCATTATCATTTTATTGACTCAGCCCCAGCGTTGGCTAGCGCGTCAGAGCTTCTTTCTTCAACCTCTCTTCCTGTGTTGCTTCCTTTCCCACGCCCCTTTGGGGATCTGGGCCTTTCACAGCCCGAGGTGTTAACTCTCACGGACTGAGTTCGTAGCTTCTCGATCACCGCCTCGGCGTTCGGCATGGATGGCCCTGCTCCTTTCCTCCCAAATCTCCACCCAGAGATCCGTGCCCCGAAGCAATGTCGTCTTCATGGAGTTTCTTTGCAGGCGAAAAACCTCCTCAGCTATCTCGATCCTCTTAAAAATCTACACATAGATCACGGGGAGACCTACGCGAATCGAACGCCGCCCACCTCCTTTTCTTTTCATGCACCCCGACTTGGGGTTCCACCATTCAAACTGTAGAGAACTCCCTCCAAAACTTCTTCTTCCAACCTCAAAAACCCATTTCGCATCTTTCGGATCTGCAAATTCAAAAAACAGTAGATCACTGTTCAGATGGACCACCATGAGATTATATTTGGGCTGTGCATTTGCCTCCTTCTTATCTTCCACTTCAACACCGTCGGAAAAGATGGGGTTTTTCGAACCCACTAAACATTATTTTAAGACCCAGTGGTCCCCCTGTCATGTAATCTCCCACATTCACCCAGGCAACATTCGTCGGATCTTTGCTACCTCTTATGCCTTCTTACAAAGTAGGAACTTGAGCCGGAATTGAGACAACCCTTGAAATTCCTTTGAGAAACTTCTCACCCCTCTCCTCGATCTTCCCCTTTATCCCACTCCTCGGTCTTCCCCTTTATCCCAAGCCCCCTAAGTTTGTCCATCAAAATCATCCAACCCTTTAACAAACCATTGCCTTCAGGGAAGAAAAGTCGATGCCTTTTTCCATCCCTATCAATGACTAAACAAAGGAGAAAGCTTCCCGCCTCATTTTGGCGATTCTCCAGTTTATAGCCCCAGGACCTACCTTTTTAATTCTGCCTTTTGCCAGATGCCTTTTTAATTGGTGCTTTTCAAAGTCTCCTCTCTGACCCTCTCAGCAGCGGTACGCCTTACCCAGACTCTGATTCCGATTTGATTCGCGCAGATCAATTTGCTAAGTTGGAAGAAATGTTCACGGAGGAAGTCTAGCGGTTGTCTACGGAGCACGATGATAAAGCGGGACTGATGGTTTTCCAATAGCTTTACGGTCTTTCGGTTGGGATTTTGTGAAGGGAGGTTATTGGCTTCTTCCAGGATTTCTTCCGGAATGAGCGGGTTTGTTAAAAGTCTTAATGCTACTTTCTTGGTTACGGTGCCCAGGTAGTGCTTGTTGAGGATCCTAAAGGACTTGAGATAATCGATTTAGTGGGGCGGTCTCTATAAATTTGCTCGAAAGTGTTGGCAGCCCGAGAATTAAAGAGATTTATGGGGTTATATCAGTCTCAAAATGCGTTTGTAGAAGGGAGGCAAATTCTTGATGCAGCGTTGGTAGCAAATGAGGCGGTGGACTCAGTCCTAAGGAGGAAAGAGAAAGGGATCCTGTGTAAGTTGGACATTGAAAAAGCTTATGATCATATCAGGTGGATTTTCTCTGCCGGACGCTTGAGAGAATGGGGTTTGGTGAAATGGATTAGTGGATTCATTGGTGCATTCCATGGCCGTTCTCGCGTCCTTTGCGGTTCCTAGTGGGTTTTGAATTCAGGGCGAGACAGGGGATCCTCCTCATTATCTTTTTTGTTATCGGTATGGAAGTTAAGGTCGTGCCCTTTCAGCGACGGTGGAAAGGCAATTTTATAGGTAGGTGCGGGTTAGCGAGTGGGAGGGTGGGAGATGGTCATCTCCCACACATTATATGCGTGATACTATTATTTTTTGTGAAGCCGTCACGAAGCGAGTTGATGTGCTTAAGATGGACGTTAATGTGGTTCGAAGCCTTTTCAGGATTGAAAATAAACTGAACAGGTAAAGATTATTCCTCACAGGAAGGGTGGAGCGTGTGGAGTTGCTAGCGGCGGAGCCCAGGTGTAGGGTTGGTTCCCTCCACTCGTACTTGGGTCTACAGGTGCTCCCAGCGGGGCACCCAGGGGTGTGGGATTATTGAAGAAAAGATTTAGAAAAAGGTTGTCCTCCTGGAAAAGACAATATATCTCAAAGGGCGGAAGACTCACACTTATTCGAAGTACTTTGTCTAGCCTCCCCATTTACTTCCTCTCCTGTTTAGAATGCAGGTGTTTGTTACAGGCTGGAAGGTCGAGAGACTTTCTGGGGTGGAGGAATCTTGAGCGTAAACCACATCACGGTCAGTAGGCTTGTTTGCACAGGAAAAGTAGAGGATTAGGGGTGAGAGGCCTTTCCGTGATGAACCAAACTCTATTGTGCAAGTGGTCCTTGGAGGTTTGCTAATGGGGACCTATACGGAGAATGGTGATCGATTACGAGTTGGAGAGGAAATTTGGGGGTTGGAATACTAGAGACATCAGGGGTGGTTATGGTACTGGCTTATGGAAAGACATCAGAAAAGAATGGCCCACCTTCTCTCAAAATTCTATTTCCTCCCTAGGAAATGGTAGAAGGCTGGGTTTTTGGAAGGATCCTTGGTGCGACGAGACCCCGTCTTTGAGCCATCGCCTTCCCATTTCTGTTCGACTTGGTACGCTCCGCAAGGCGTGAGGGTAGCAGACGTTTGGGATTCTTCAAGGGAGGATGGGGGTTGGTCTCCAGTCTTCCTTAGACATTTTAATGACTGGGAGATGGAAGATGTGGAAAGGTTCCTTCATTTACGCTATGAAAGATTAGACACATTGAGGATCGTCTTTTGTTAAAGAGTCTATTCTTGATGGCTTTTTCGAGTTAGACATATGCTTAATAAATGGTGATGTTTGCTCCTCCTTTAGACTTCCCTTGGAGATCCATCTGGAACCCAATCGTTCCCCCAAAATTGGGTTTTTTCGCTTGGGAAGCTTCCTGGGGTAAGGTGCTAACGCTGGACCAACTAAAGAGGAGGGGGATTCCATTAGTTAACAGGTGTTTTTTATGTGAAGAGGATGAGGAAACAATAGACCACTTGCTTATCCATTGTTCGAGAGCCAGGATGTTATGGGACCTTTTTTTGGCAATTACTGAAGTTAAGTGGGTTCCCAGTTAGGTTCAAACCTTCTCTTGGCTTGCGAGTGCTAGTATTGGCAAAAAAGGAAGAAGGAAATGGATAGGCGGCTCCTTTGTGTTTATTCTGGACGCTCTGGTTGGAAAGGAATAGGGTGGTTTTTGAAAATGAGGCCCCACCCAATCATAGGATAAAATCTTTCTTTTTGTTTACCTTGTGGCGTGGGCGTAGGGTATGCGGTCATGGATAACTTAAATTCTTTGAGTGGGGTTTTGGCTTGGATGTAGGTATAGGTGAGAGTGTGATGTGTTCCCTTGAACTCCTCTTGTGTACTTTTGGGAGCTTTTTTTTTTGATCGGTAAACGGTATAAATGTATATGAAAGAGAGCTGGAGTGCTCGGGGGAAGTACAAAGAGAGAGCAAGGAAATCTGAGGCTCCCGCTCCGCCTATACCCCCATCGAAACGAAAAAACCCGCAACGAATCTAAGTTATCAGCAGCATACAACTTGGCCACGACCATAAGGAAAACAAAAAATGATTTCATCACGTGGCCCGAGAAGGGTACTTCATTCTCGAAAACCACCACATTCGCTCGATACGGCGATCAGCTAGAAAGCGCCGCCATCAAACTCTCTTCCGTTTTCGACAACACTTTGCCCATGCGAGGAAGTTGGCGAGCGGCGGCGATACCCGATTAAGAAATCGTGTGCGAAAGAATATCCCATAATATCTTGGCTCGGGCGCGTGGTAAGCAGAGATGTTTTATTAACTGCCGTTATATCGCATAAACAACACGTTTACTAGAAATCCTCCTCTTTAGCGGTCGGTAAGCACCTTACCCCGAGAAGCTCAATAAAAAGCCGATTTGGGAAGCGATGGAGTTCCCAGAATGGTGCGGAAGTTATCAGGAAAAATACCTCGGCTTACGATACATATGACTAGCGAAAACCGTTAGTCGAGACTCGCTAATAACAACCCGATCCTCTTGAAATGGCCTAATTTTTTTGTTGTGCAGGAAGAGGAGGAACCTTTCCACCTACGCCACTTCGATCATTAGAGAGGTCTAAGAAAGGCCCCGGGGACCAACCCAATCCTCCCCTTGAGAAATCCCGAACATACATACTAGCATCCTTATAGACCGCCAAATTGAACAAGGTGGGGAAGGGCATTGCATATACCGATTTCGTTGCACCCGCAGGTCCTTCCAGCTTGACCTCCACCATTACCTAAAGGAGGCGAATTTTGAGAGAAGGTGTCTTGGTGCTTTGATGTCTTTCCATAGTCGATGCAAAGCCACCCCTGATATCCTGAGTTCCATCCCTGACTTCCTCACCCAGGCTTGGCGCGGATCACCCGGTCTCGGAGAATTCTCCGTTACAAACATGACCACTTGCAAAGCAAAGCAGTTCATCAAGGAAGGCCTCACCCTAACCGCCTCTACTTTTCTCTTGACAAGCGGTGTTAGGTTAATGGGGTGAGGTTTTCTGGCGGCTAGAGTTGCCCCCGCCCCGAGAAGTCTCTGCGAGATCTTCTCGGCTAGGCTGAGCAATCTTTTGGCGTGCGAGCGTTGAGAGAAGTAAATAAGAAGGCTAGGCTTGATGTACTTCGGATAAGGGTAAGTCTCCCTTTGAGATATATTATCCTTTCGGAGGACAATCTATTTCTAAATCTTTTCTTGTGAGTAGAGCTCAAATACAGCGAGGGGCTCGAGGGAAGGCCCGAGTACTTAGTGGGAGGGCCGACCCCCACGGTAAGCTCGGCCGCTAACTCCTCATGTTGTCCACCCTCCCAAGGGATAATCTCGCTCTTGTTGAAGTTAATTTCAAGCTGAAGGCTTCAAACCCACATTAAGGTCCATCACCCGAATACATCGGCGTGGGTTGACTCACGGAAGATGATAGTATCATCGGCGTATAGAAGATGAGAAAGCGACAATCTCCCCCTTGTCTCTACCCCCAGACACGCATCCGAGAAATAAAATTGCCTTCCGCTCTCTTTAGCGAGTGAGGCTTAGTATCGATAATAGCGAATAGGGTGATAAAGGATCCCCTTGTCTCAGGCCTTTGGAACTCCGGAAGTACCCCGAAGGCAAACCATTTATCAAGACTGAAAACGAAGCTGTGGAGATGCACTAGTTAATCCATCTAATCCATTTAGAACCAAACCCCATTCTCTCTAGCATGCATCGAGAAAGTCCACGGTAAAGCCTTTTCAATGTCTAACACAAAGGATCCCTTCTCCTTCCTCTTAGAATGAATCCCACGGCTTCGTAGCTATTAGCCTTCGCGTCACAAATCTGTCTCCCTTCTCTGACATGATACGAGGGTGGGAGATAACTAAACTCAAAACCACTTTGCAGTTACATTGTAGCCCGACACTTCGATAAAATTTTATAAAGGCTACCCACTAAGGCGATGGAGTGCTTGCGTCCTTTAGGTCCTCGACAGATCTTCCTTGGGAACCAGAACCAAGAAAGTAGCATTCAAGACTTTTCACAAAGCGATCGTGCGGAAAAATTCCACACGAAAAACCCGCAACCTCCTCTTTCCACGAGTCCCAGTGAAAGACCCGAAAGCTAATGCAGGAGCCATCGGGGCAGGGCTTTATCAGCATTAAGCCCGGATCACTACGCTAAATTTCCTCCATACGTGAACATTTCTTGCGACGCGGCAGTCTTCACTGATCAAATTGAAATTGAGTGCAGGAGAGACAAATTCGATTGCTTGGGTTTGAGGAGACTTTGGAAACCTGAAACCGAGGCCTTCTTTAACCTCATCCTCCTTAATCAAGTTTCTACCGTGATTACGATGCTAAGATAGAATTTCTCCTCCTATGAGAGTTGGTCATTCTATGAAAGAACCCCGTGTTTCTGTCTCCTTCTTTTAGCCAAATTTATCTGGATTTTTGTCTCCACGAGACCTCTTCCATATCAACCCATTCCTTATAATTATCTCTTGCCTTCTCCTCTCCTACTTACGTAAAGACAACTCCTTAGCACCACTTAGTCTAGAAAGAAATCCTTCTCAAGGCCTCCTTTTATTTAAATCCACTTTACCGAAAACCTCTCTATTCCAAATCTTCAATATACCTTTCAGGGCCTTTAATTTATTTGAAGCGAACAAAGCGAAGGATCGGAAAAATGAAGGCTTTGCCACTGACCTCTAGAAGATCCTTAAAGCCATCAAACTTCAGCCATATTCGAAGCTAGGAAGGCGAGCGGTTTTATCCATCAGCATCCCAACATTCGAGCGTTGGTGGACACGAGGTCTCGTGAAATTCTTTGAATCGCTTTCTTGAAGCGACGCGATCAGGCGACACAAAAAATCTGTCAGGAATAGCGACATCAGTGATTATTGTGGCGGCATGGCGTAGCATCGCTGCAGAGAGATCTCTAAGCTGACTCATTAAGCAACTTCATTGAAGCGCCTCATATGGTGCGATGATACGCCACCGAGTTTTACGTCATCGGAAAGAATATGTTAAGTCACCCCGATACACCATGGCCCCTCCACTTTCAGGCCTCACCGAGGCCCCGATTCTTCGAAAACAATTCCCTTTTTGCTTCTCTTCACTTACAGGACCATAGACCGAAGATTACATAAGACCATCCCCACATTTTAAACGTGCATATTCTGGAAAAATGCGCCTATTTCGGTCTCCACGACTCAGTTTTCTTATATCCCCGAGAAACGCGAAGATACCCTGGCAGTCCCTGCATCACGGCCCTCCGCTCGAGACAGTCTACCCACGAGGCTGCCAGACTCTGGCCAAAGGGGGTCGGCTGGATTTTGGTTTCTTAATAAGCACACCAAATCAACCCTCTGTGACCTAATAAAGTTTCTAATAACAGTCCTCTTGTTTGGATTGTTCGCTCCTCTGACATTCCACGAAAATAGTTTTAACTTCATTTTAACTTTAACAAAAAATTCCCTCTATCTCTTCCTCCTCTATTCTGACTCTTTCCGCTGTAATTTATGGTGCATTCCAACTTTCTGAGCTCCCTCTCACATCTAGTCTCAGTCAGGTAGTCCTTCCTCTTATCTCCTTCTTGCTGAGCTTCCAATTTTCGCATCAGTTTCAGAATTTCCTCTTCGAAACCCACCGTTTTGACCCCAAGAAATTCACTAAATTTAAACAATAATTTGTCCTCCGGTTATCATATCCCGCATACGATACGGGCGATTTTTGCAAGTGACTTCTCTTTCATTGATTCTTGACCGTCTTCTATTAGCGCCCGTCTATCGGTCCCCACTCACTTCCATCGGCCCGACACCACACCCTCAATGGTTCCATATCCCCCGATATTTCATTCTTAAGGAATTCCTCGACGGAAAGACCCCGATGAAGTGATAAAAAGCGAGAGAATAGGGAGAAGAGCAATCGATCGGGGACAACGATTCAAACACAGGTCTGTGCATGGGTGAGCTCTTTGCATCATCCACCTCGGGGCTCTTAGGTATCTTCTCATTTAGACGAGAACTCCCATCCGCCCATCCCTGCATTGCGTTTCCTTGACCAGACATCCATTGCTAGGCTCGGTCTGCATCATCCATCCCTTCTCCCAGCGGCTCTCAAAGTGGGGTTCCCCGTGCCGGGCGAGACGCCCAGGCATGCGGAAGAGGTCCCTGCCTTAGTCCACCAATAGGTCGACCATGCGGATTCAGGATCCTCCACGTGGGGCTAGCTCCCCCTCACTCCAGGCCTCCCGCAGTTCTTTTGATCCGGAGACATCCATGAAGGACCAAATCGGGCCTCTTTAAAGGATTTCTTCAGTCCCCTAAAACCCTTTTTCCCAGCCTTTTCCTCCCTTGCAACATTTGGCGGGCCGGCCTGCATCCCATACAAAACAGGCCCATACTCGCCACCCAGACTGGCAGCCCCATAGGTTGTAATGTGGGCTTCATTCTTCAGCCTCTTTAAATCCCCTCTTCCCGGCCCTTATGGTTTTTAAACCCGAATTTGGAGAAGCTATACGCGCTCTAATACCCCAGGCCCATTAAAGCTCCTTCTCCTTCGACCCGGGGAGGGGCCGGCGCGAATTTTGTCCCACCACGGAGTCCACACTTTCTTTGGATAGACCCCGTTCCCGAACAACTGCGCTATCCTGTTTGTTCCGGCCAAATTTACGGTGAGGCCCCACCTGCGCCGCTCATCAATGCGCGGCGTTGAAGGGTGAAAAAGTTCGGCGGGCCAAATCTTTCTCCTTTTTTGCCTCGCGTGCCTGCTCCCACCGTCCTAGCTGACTGCACTTTGGCCCAGGGAAGCTCACCCGCTTGTCCGCGCGTGTCTCCACATCGTCTTCTTCCTCTGGATTTTTCATTTCATCACTTGAACTTACAGGGTAGACCCCAGTTACCCAGGGAGAGATCTCCCACCAGATCTGCAATTCAAAAGACCTTGGACCTTCTAGGATGTTGACGACGCTAGGCCTGGAATTACCTTCCACCTTTATTAGCATTCTAGCCCACTTCACCTCCTTTTTCTTTTCTGTGTTCTTGTCTAAAGTCACGAAACCTCCACACGCATCCCCTAATTTTCTTAGAATTTCGGGTTTCCATAGATGAAGTGGAAGCCCTACCACCCTAATCCACACCTCTTGTACTGAATCTTTGCGCCTCACACATCCAGCTTCCGGCCTCCACCACTCTAGCTGTAAGACACCTCCGTTGAAACTTCTTCTTCCCGACTCAAGGACCCACTTTGCCTTCTCTGGTGAGTCGAACTCCAGCATTAAAAGGTCTACGTTTAAAACTGATACCGTTACTTCCTCATTTAGCCTCCAAGCATCTTTAAACCAAACCTCCATCACCTCTACCGCAGGATATGGATCTGGATTTTTCTTCCATTTTCCGATCAAGCAAGACTGCAGGGACCCCATCTCCTTCCCATAGACGCAGTCTCCAACGTCCAACCACACCGCACTTTCCATACTACTGCCTACTGCATCCTCCTTCTTAAGGTCTTGCTGCCCCCCCCATGTATCTACATTATTGCTTCGAACTATCCACTCCTTCGCATCCCCCTTTGACAGTACTGCTTCCATAATCCTCATGGGTTTGCTCTCCTGAAGAGTTACAAAACCCAAACCCTTGATTTTTTCCGCCAGCATAGTCCATCCATTTAAGAGCCCCCTTCCTTCCGGGAAGACCAAGCTATGCCTTTTTCCTTCGCGTCGATAGGCGAACGGAAGCGGGAACCTCGGCCAATGTTTTCTTTGCTCTCCAATCTGAAAAATCTTCCGTTCTCCCTCCATTCGAAGGGTCTTCTAGCAGGATCGCAGGCCCTACAACACTCTTCGACTCTAACAAAGTTTGGTCCTCCCTCTACTCCAAACCCCGGATCCACGATACTATACCTCTACCGGATTAATAATGAAACATTTGGCTTTTTTTCCTATACCTTCCATCTTAAACTCAAACGTTTTTGACTCAACTGCAAACCAATTTCCATTTCTTTCGTCTTCCCTCATCTTGTCAACTCAGGAGGCCTTTTTTTTTTGGGAGCTTTGTGCTCTTTTATTCAATATATTGCTTTTTACTGATCAAAAAAAAAAAAAAAAAAACATAAATAAAAAGTAAAGTAATGTCATCACCATATCTTTTGTAAAATAGAGTATGATTTGCTATAGCTTGTTTAATACCATACTCCTTTTATCGAGTAGCTCACCATACCAAAATATTTTCCTTTGGCAACTGCTTCAATTCTAACATACCCTTTTGTAGTTTAAGTTGCTGGAGAGAGGACCTTATTCCATTTTTGCATTTGTGATGCATTCTATGCTTAATGATCCTTAAGAGTGATTGTTCCTTTTTTTGTTCTAACCATCTCTCCTTCTCCTTCGTGCTTTCATGTTTTCCATATTTTAACCTTGTTACTTTTTTCTTTAATGTGAAAAACTAATATGCAATTTTGTTAAAGACGTTTTGAGTTGGAATTTTCAGTCAACCACCTTTATCGCTCGCAATAAACTTGTTATTTGAGACTGTACCTTTCAAAATTTTTTTGGATACTTTCAATTTATTTCAATCAACATTTCAAATGGTGCTATCCGCACCACCCAAGAATTCTAAAAGAAAATTTTGCCTTTGTTTAACTTTAAGATTATGTTTAGATCAATCTATGGACATAAGGAAAAAGATCAATGAAAGCCACCTCATCATGGTTGGTTGTAATGGAAAAAATGGGTAAAGAAATGCAAAGGAAAGGAAACGAGGAAGATTTTTAAGTCTTGTTTGAAATCTATTTTTGAGAACAGCTTTTTATTCTTTAAAACTCAAAAGGCAAGAAAACATGTTTGACAATTAGAAGACATAAAACAAGGGCCTGTTTGGTTGATTTTGAAAGCGTTTTTGTTCTCAAAACAAGTAGAAGAATTTCAAGAAAACACTGTTTCGTTTACATTATTTTTTTGTTATGAAAAAGCACAGAGAACATAGAAAACACTAAATTAAGATAACAAGAGCAATTTTATGAAAATACCAAAATAACGTTCTCTGTGTTTTCAAAAACTGTTCTCAGGAAAAGTTTTCAAAAACAGGAACCAAACAAGCCTCAATATTTTGTTCTTAAAAACATAAAATAAAATGTTTTCGGATAACATCTTTTAGCTGTTTTTAGTTTTAGAAAATAATTATACAAATATGGAGAATAGTTAAAATAAAATTACTCTGAATAGAAGTTATTTTTAAAACATTTACAAAACATGAAATAGGTTAAAAACATTTTTAGATTCCTAAGAAAACTTTTTTGTAACAAAGATCAAAAGAATAGTTTCAAACTTGCTTTTCATAGCTGCTTCTTAAAATTCTTTGCAAACAAAGCCTATATCTTTTTCTCTGATAAAAAAAAAGTCTATATCTTTGTCCTCCGCATCTTCTATGAAAGAAAGTAAGAAAAGTCGGTGAAAAGAAAGGGGAAAGTTCCATTGGGCTGGATCAAACATCATTGTCCTATTCCCTCATCTGCAAAATTCTAACACCATTGTCCATGGCTTTGCTCTACCATCTCCGTAGCATCATCACTTCAATGGTTTTATAATGCTTCCAATCACGACCACTGTCACCCTTGTGCTATTTGAATACTTGGAGCTATCCACTATCTTTCCTATCTTCTCCAACTTATCCTTCAAAGATTTATCAAAACCACTAGCCTCTATTACATAAAGATTGATCAGGTGCTTTGGAACACATGCTAAGAGTTTTTGTAGCATTTATCATGTGTTTTTGGCTTAATTTGGGATTCCTTTTTTCCTTTTTCCTTTTCATTTACCTCTTCTTTCTTACAACTTTCTGACATCCAAAACAAGCACAATGTTGTCATATAATTGTTTAGGGAAATTACTGTCATAGATCTTCATTAATGATTGTGTTTTGTTTTTCTTTGCACTGATCTGTCATTGCACAAATTGTGACAAATTGATGGTTGAATATACATTTCTCTACTGATTTATCACTCTAAAATTTGGAAGTTGTAAAATAATTTATTTTTCAAACTTTGAATAGTTTATGAAAAGTTCATGAAATATAGTAGCGAGCCATTTACTGTTGCAAATGGTTTATCTCATGTTGATTTGAGGACAAGATGAGGACTGTTGGGATCTCATTCATTTCTGCTCCTCCTTTTTAGCCTCTTTCTCCACAACATTTAAGGTCTTTCCTCGCTTTTTATCCAAACCAGTTGGTATTTTGATATGTAGATCAAGAGTTTTGGGGTAGAAGGAGAGGAGCATTCCTCTCATTGAGCATTTTTCTTGATGACTTGTTTTTTATATTTCCATGTGGTACTGTGTGTATTGGTGTACTTAGCTTTTGGAGGTTTCTACCATAGTTTTTGCTTCTTCTTTTTATAATTTTATTCTTGTGCAGGATTCCTCATCCTTGTTTTGTATTTTTTTTGTCCATATCTATTACTCTTTCTGTCTTTTTAATCACAAAGAAGTCTGACGCTTAATACTTAACTTTTCTGATGTGATATGCTTTTATTTTTCTTTTAAATTTGCTTATCCTTATACTCTAATTTGTCTTTTTGTGTGTTGGCTTTGAAAATCAATCAAAAGTGTATTTAGGTTTTCCTTATACTTCTTTAGCTGTGCAGATTATTTGACTGTTATCCCTGAACTTCTTTGTGTTCTTGTTGATTTTCTTTCAGATGGCCAATGTACAGTGCCCTAGGGATACTCACTTTAGTTTGTAGTGATGGATCTTATGAAAAAGAGGCCAAATAACATAAAAGGAAACATATGGGGAAAGGTGCATTTGTAATCCCTGAATATTGAATAACATTTTACTGCGGTTAAATTCAATTTTGAATGGTTCCAGTGCCTTAGCCAAAAAGGAAAAGCATTAAACAGTTTCGGTGTGATTTTTGCTAGGCAGGCATCCAGCCGTTTCATTTCTTCATTATTTTCATTGCCTGTACCATCAGCAAATTTTCAAGGGCCAAAAGAAGATCAAACTTCATTTTCAAGTAGATCTGTGGTTGAATATTTGGAGCAGGGAAGAGTTCAGAAACTTTTGTTATTTGGGTTGGAAGGGTCTGGAACCAGCACTCTCTTTGAGCAGGTAAAGTTCATACATTTACTGTGTTGGTTGCCTATTTGTTTGCAGTACGAGAGTGCTTTTCAAATCTTAGGCATTTTTGGTAGTGTAAATACAATGAACAGGTCTGATTATTTGATAATGACTTCAAACGGCATTATATCTTCTGCTGTCTTCTTTTTCTATTCAAGTGGTCAGCATTTGGGTTTGCCGTGGGGTAGGGGGGCAGCCTGAAAATGTTCTGTTTTTAACTAGTTAACTTATTCATTCTTCTTTATGTGGAGCAGGCAAAGTTTTTATATGGAAACAAGTTTACTGAACAAGAGCTTCAGAATATCAAACTTATGATTCAAAGTAATATGTACAAATATCTCAGCCTTTTACTCGGGACGCGAGCGATTTGAAGAGGGAGGCATTGATGGAAAGAAAATATAATGTTTCTGATGCTGGAAGGGTCTGATCCAGGTCTCAATATCAGCTACACACACACATATATATATTCTTGCACTGCTCTTTTAATCTAGCGGAGGCGTAATTTTCATATCCAACAATTTTATTCTGGCATCATGTCTTTCCTTGATTCAAGGACTTTGGTGCCTATAGAAGTCTGATTTGGTCATGTAGTCATAGCTTGGTCTTTTGTTTCATGGGAAAGGCATTGGAAGTGACATTTTTATGCATTTGCTTGAATCTTTCTTGGTCTGTCATGGTTTTTAGAAATGGTGTTTTGAATATGTAATAACCCCACCATACACGCTACCATAGTGATGTGTTTATGTAATATGTAGGTTTGCTGAAATATTGAGTGATTGTGGCAATTCACAATATCCCATTTAGATAATACACGGCAAGCATGTAATTTTAGGTGGTATGGGTGCTTATGAGCAAATACCATATACATGCAAAGTAGATCATTATAACACCTGCCAAAAACTTAGATCCAGTCTAGCACTGCAAAGTAGACAATTATTGCACCACAGAAAAAAATGAATGATCTATTGCATCTTAAATAATGAACACAACATTTAGTTAGGAAAAGTGAAAAGAAAGAAGAAAGTAGACTTTAATTAATTTTACAGAAGTTGATAACATCTTTTGAATACTAGAGCAATCATCTATATATTCTTAGTGTATTATTTTCCACATGCACTATTATAAGAAGGCTCATCACATAAAATAGACCTTGGAAACTGCATGAGAAACCCCAAGGGATAGGTCAGAATAATATTGGTTTAGGCGGATAGCGAAGAGGACAGGTTCACTTGACTAATGTAGAAGGCCATCCATATGAGAATTTCAATTTGAGTGGCTTGGAGATTGGAGAATAAGGAGTGGAGGGAGAGGCTGAGAGATCTTCCTTGCTTCCCTTGAAAAACAAAATAGATTGTTTTCATTTGCATAAACAGGTAAGTTTTCTACTTCTTATGGTCTTAGCGCTTCAAACACACTCTACAATGGGTCTTGGGTTATAAACTAGGGATACACAATCATATATTCTTCTCAGAAATTTATGTCCTTGTCCTGGTAATAGGAAAATCAAATTACAAATGGCTCTAACACTACCAAACTGCAAATTATGGAATTGTTACTTTTTCCCTCTCTTCTTCTAAGAAAGTATGTTGCATGTTCCTTAATTATTTTCAATCTTTTGTCTATTTATCAAGTTACTAAAAAATATAATGTTTGTAATTTAATGTGAAAGTGCATCTTTATGCGGTGATTTGGAAGAAGTGGAAGGAGAAGTGTGTATATGGAGGCATTGTTGGGTTTGATGATGCTTTTGGCGAGAATAAAGTTTAATGAGTTGAAGAAAACTTTATGAGCTAAATCTATCTCATAGAGCATGGTTTAGAAGATTTACTAAGGTAATGTTGAAGATGAAGTATGAACAAAGTCAAGAAGATCATACATTTTTCACTAAACCCTCGGCTTTAGAGGAAGTTAATACATTTATTGTGTATGTTGATGATATAATTGTGATGGATAATTGATCCAATGGAAATGCAACTTCTTAGAAACTGGTTAGCTGAGGAATTTGAAATAAAAGAGCTTGGAAAGCTCAAGTACTTCCCTAGGAATTGGGGTTTGATCAAAGAAGAAATAATTTGTGTTTGCAAAAGCAAAGTATGACAATCTCATAAAGAAGTTGGAGTGTCCGGATTTATGCCTATAATGAGGCAATGATAATCCACTGGTGGATTGATGGAGATATTAGAGGTTCGTTGGCAAGTTAATTTATACCTTCCACTCATAGCTGGATACAACATGTGTAATGAGTCTAACAAGCCAGTTCATGCACAATCCAAAAGACTTTCATTGTCAAGTAGCTTAAAGAATTTTACCATCTCAGAAATTTTGTTTTAAGAAGGTGCAAAACCAAGCTAGCGACATACACAGATGCTGATTGAGCTTGGTTAGTTGTGGACAAAAGATCCCCTGATTAATAGTGATTGATAGGACCATCAAACTCTCCTTAGTGGGTGACATGAGTTTGTAAAACCCATTGAAGCCCATGATCTGTGAGTGGGTGACGTGAGTTTGTTAAGGGTATATCAATGGATGGGTCGCACCAAAAGTTCTGTCGTGATAAAGGGGTACTTGGTTGCGTCTGGTTGAACATTTGGGTTAGGAAGGTTGTTATGGGTCGATTCAAGCTTTTGTTAAAATATCAATCGATTGGTTTCGATTAAATGATTCAATGCATTATAGTGGCATGAATTATTGCTGGAGCTGTGCAGAATTATTAAGTGTTATGGTTTTCTTTTTCCTTCTTTTTTCATTTTAAATCTTACCATGTTGCTCCTTATCTGCAGTGTTATTGACTACAAGCTTACAGCATTATCTGTATGATTTTCCTCTTCAATTCATACAATGTTTATCCATTCACTATTAGTTGAAGGCTTTTGCAAAATTAGAACAGCCCCCTTAGTTTCCTGTTTGCAAAATTACAAAATTTTCTCCTTTCTTGTTATTTAGTAAATTTGCATTTGTGTGAAACATAAAAGATTCTCATGCAAATAAAAAGTCTTCTCCTTGTAGGACTTATGTCTTGAATGACTGACTTTGATGGTTAAGGTGAAACAGGAGTTGATCAAAGCAAGCCATGCATCTATTCAAATCAACCAGTTCAAACATTTTCTGACTGGTTGCACAAATCATGGCTATAGGAGACTTTGATGCTTGTTTCCCTGCTGCAACACGTGAATATGCTCCTCTTGTAGATGAGCTTTGGAAAGATCCTGCCATTCAGGAAACTTACAAGAGAAGAGAGGAGTTGCTTTTTCTTCCTGATGTTGCTAAATACTTCTTGGATCGGGTATGGGTTCTATGCTCTTCCCCATTGTTTCATCATGAAAATATGTAAAGTGTGTCACTTCTGTTTACCTTCTGGTGCTTCATATTTTGATTATTTTTCTGCCCGTTGTTTAGTTAATCCTTCAATACTGCAACATACTCAACAGCATAGGTTGATTCCAGCTATGTCTGATTGGCTACTTGCTACATGAATATTTTTTCCCTTTCTGAAGTATAAATTGATAACCTCCATTAGATAACTTGGCTATCATCCTTTTTCTCTGTAATGTACTTCTTAGAGCTATTTATTTAATAGTATGTAGTAGTTTTGTTTTAGTTACCATTTCTCTTTCTACCTATTCACTGTATTAAAATTATTCTCTTTCTTTTTTGGAATAGGAATAAGTTAGGGCCTGTTTGGTTCATGTTTTTGAAAACTATTCTTGAGAACAGTTTTTGAAAACATAGAAAACACCATTTTGGTGTTCTCTGAAAACTGTTATTTTTCTTTGAATTTAGTGTTTTATGTGTTGTGTTTTTCATAACAAAAAAAAAAACTAGGAACCAAACTTGTTCTCCCTTTTTTCCATTTTCTCCTTGTTTTTGAGAACAGAAAACAAATTTCAAAAACAGGAACCAAACAAGCCCTTAATTTCCATTTCTTTTTATTAGGTCTATCTAAATTCTAATGGTGTCATATCATTTTCCCCAAGTTAATAATAAGAAACCTAGATTTTCTCTCTTTGAATCTTTTAGATTTCCCTTCATTAATACATTCTATCTCTTTGTGTTGTTTGTCTTCTTCTGTGTAACATTGACCTATGGTCTCTCTTTCTCTCTCCTGCCTTGCCCCCCTTCCTCCTTTCTTGCCAGTTTCTTTAGTCTTCTCTCAAAGGAAGAAAGAAACAGGGGGTGCCTGCAACAATAAAGCATGGTATTTATCAGGGACTGCTCATGCAAGGTGATTGCTGAATGTGCAGCTGAAGGAACTGCTTTATGAGGATTGTGTGCCCAAGGTTCATAATCAACTCACACCTAAGTTGTACACAATTTCATGTTAACAAATTAGAAGCTGATGTTGCCCATTAGTGCTTTCTTTGCAACAAAGTTTAATGTGATTCAAGGATGGATGGTCAACTTTTTATTTATTTATTTATGTATATATATATATATATTTGGTTTTTTTTTTTTTTGGGGTTGTGAAGCCATGGCAGAGTTGATTACGAGACTATCTCATTTGGGTCAAATTATCGTTGAATGCTGAGTTTTCTTCCTCCATGGGAATGAGTTACCGAATATAAGGAAGATGGGAAAATCTCCCTTAACAAGCTAGAACAAAAATTATGGGTTTGAGGAAAGTGGAGTGGCATATTCTCGTGAGGAAGACAATCTGTCTGTAGAATTCATGGAAGAGAGTCGTATGTAGGTCTCAGAGGGAGATCTTTCATATCTTTATGGATCCACCCTACAATATGGGGTCAAAAAGCCAAAATAAATTATTTTAGCGCGCCCTTATAAAGAGAAAAGTGATTTTTGAACCCCTTTCATCGTTACCCTTTGAAGGAGTTTAAGTTGTTCCATGAACTTACTAGGGGGCTGACTTTGTTGGTGATATTATGGTAGATGCCTGTAATAAGAATTGTGGGACTGGATTCTGTGAGGCCCAATTTACAATGGGTCTTATGGTAGCTTCTGCATGGTTGAAGAAAAGGATAATCTCTTTCATATTATGTTACATTCTGATTTACAATATGCCAATGTGTCAATCTCTCTCTTGTGTGAAAAACTATTTGCTTGGTATCTTACCTGTACTGGAACTCTCCAAATCCCTAATGATCTTTTATCGTGTGTATACCGGGTGGGTTGGAACCTAATCAATCTTGGCTTGTCTGAATAGATGGTATCAAAGCTCTAAATTTGTCAGACAGTTTAGAAAAAGACCATCAACGTACTCTTCGCTCTTAGGCATTAAAACACACCTATTGCAGTGGGTTTAAAGGGATTTGGAAGACACACCAATTAGGTTTAAGGGATTTGGAAGGTCTTCTTAACTGTAAGATGTCCTTGACATTTACCTCTTCTTACATGCCACTATCCAAACAAAGGTTCTAACCTTAGATGAGGCTTAAGATTTCCATATATATTTTGTTAAGAAGCATGATACTCATAATGAACCCAAATCCTACAAGCTTGAGCTTTTAGGAGAGTTGGTCGTTTAACATGATATCAAAGCTTGGTTTGGCGGGAGGTCATGGGTTTGAGCCACCTCTCTGCAATTTGAATATTTGTTCCCAATTTGTGTCTTTGAAAGCCATAAAGGACTCTATTTGGTTTGTTTGCCTCTTTAGGTGGGGGTATGGGGCTGCACGTGAGGGAGGGTGTTAAGAAGCATGATACTCATATTGAACCCAAATCTTACAAGCTTGAGCTTTTGAGAGAGTTGGTGATTTAACATATTGATTCGGAGGCTGAATTAAATCTGAAGTATTAAACAAAGCCTTTCTTTTCTTTCCTTTTTTTTTTTTGATAAGTTAGTATTAGACAAATCCATGAAGAAAAGATTAGGCCGTGAATAATTCTGAAGAGTTCATGGACCATGTTGTTGCAGTTGGGATGGAGGAAGACAAGTGCAGGCAAGTGAGGAATGACAAAAGTCTTTGAAGATGTTTAATCTTCCTATTCATCAGGCTGTGGCGAATTTGGAATTTCAAGAACATGATGAAGAATGATAAGATAGTTGAAATGGTAGCATTTTTTTACTGTGACAACTCTACAAAGACATAACTTATCAAAAATAAATAAATAAATAAAATCTATGAAGACATAAAAACGGGGAGCACAGATGTTGATCCCACCATAAGTCTTCCTAAAAGAAAATTCTCATCCTGCCACCTACCAAAAAAAAAACCGAGTGTAACTTAAGAGAGACTTGGAATGCCTATGCAGTGGCCTATCAGGGCTCGTGTGCCCCTTAGACTATAATGTTGGGGTCTCATTCATCAGGAAATATTTAATAAATGTTTAAAATAACTATTGTCAAAAGTCCAGAAATTTCTATTGGAAACCTCTAATTCGGTCCCCTAAAAGAGCATGATTCTGCATTGAGATCAACCTCAATCTTGAACCTTCATACTCCTTAGTTTTACACACTGAGTTGGAACCTAATAAGATGAGCTTTTATACCATCCTCAACTCCTGACCAGAGGAACCTCTGTAGCAATTTCCCTTAGGCATTAGTTTCATTGGAATCTAGAAAAGAGATAAGAAATGGTCTGGGATGTGGGATAAACGTGTTTGAATTTGAGCGGTTCTATCTCTTAGAGATAAAAGGTACTTTTCATCTATCTAAGTATTCCTTGAAACCTTGTCAATCACAGGGTCCCCTAAACTACAAACTACCTTCGTTCCCTCTAATGGAATATCTAAGTAAGTTAAAGGCCATGGCTTAGTATTCAAGCATTGAAGCCAACTTGATAATCAAATCTTAACTTGTGCTCGTTATTGTTATAGTCTTGTTATAGTGTTCTTGTCTAAATTGATCTTTAACCCTGATAACTTCCCTAAAACCAAGAAGATTACTTTAAGGTTTTGCAAATTGTAAAGGAGAAACCCTAATCCTATCCTTACTCTCTAGGAAACCCTTTATAAGAACGTTCTCCTTAGCTCTCAGCATCAGCCTACATACTACATCTACAATTAAAGTAAAAAGAAATGGGGAAATAGAATTCCCTTGTGTTTAACCTCTAGTTACCTTAATCCTTTCCTTAGCATTTTCATTTACAATGACTACAAAACTTGATGAGGGCAAACATCCATTATCTGGGACTTCCATCTTGTACTATATAACGCTCTAGTACATGGCCCAAATAACCTAATCCACATAATTACATATTAAAAGAAAACCTAATCAACACAAATATAATCCTTCTCAAAATTTATTTTAAACACCATCTTTTCCTGTCCAGTATGTATTTTGTTGTTCATCATCACTTCATTAACATTAGAATCGAGTCCGAAATTTGTTTGCCCTCCACAAAAGCTCCTCAGGAGATGTGCATGGTTTCATGATTTTGATTTGTGCTACTAAAACCTCAGAAATGATCTTGTATAAACTCGTGGCTAGATTAAATATCTAAAATTTGAAATTTTGTTGGTTTCTCATTATTTTGGCTCAAGGGCGACAAAGTTGCATTACTACTTTGTTTGATGAGCTCACTATTATGGAACTCTAAGAACACCCTCAGTAGATGCTCTTTAATCACATCCCAACACTCCTGAACACTGAAAAGGAAAAATTGGGTCCATGGTTCAAGGGGTAATTTTATTGAATACTCCTGTTTTGCTCCCAACATGGCTGTTTAAGGAAGGTATCTTCAGGATTAGGGTTTTTGACTTTCCTGCTAATCTAATTGAATACTCCTGTTTTGCTCCCAACATGGCTGTTTCATTTTAGTTGATTTATGTTTATTTTTTTTAAAAGAGGTAATTTCTGCCACAGTTTTACTTTTGATTGATGTCTAATTGTTTTTTTTCTTTTTTCTTTGTTTATTAATGCTGTTTACGATTGTTTATACGTGATGTTAAGATCCCTTTACTGAGTCCCATATCCTAAATTTGGAGCACTGAGGGATTAAATATCCAGACACATGCCAGCAGCAACTTAGATCAGCTCCAGAATCTAAGCAACACAGACTGATTACACCACTGGCAATCTATACAGTGAATGTTCAGTTTCATTGATATGATCACAGGCTAATCAAATTCAACATCTAGGCCTATCTGATCCATTAATAATGTAGTCCCATCGCAAATTATAAAATTTGTCTATATAACATGTTAAATTTGAAATTTGGAGTATCAAATATTCCTTTATTATGTATTCTATCATCATCTATATTGTATTTTATTCTCTTCAACTCATCTGTCCAGTACAATAGCAATGTGACCATTAGATCAGGTGTAATTGGTTTTGAAGTTGTAATATAAGAAATGTTGAATCGAATTGCATCGGATTGAGGTATTCTTGTCTAGTGATTTGTTTACATAGGTTTCATATTTGTTGATCATATGGCCTATCTTCGTTTCTTTATTACTGCTAATAGGAAACTGCTTGGCATAAAAATGAATTTTGCTTGCCTATGGATGGGGAGAACAATGAGCGTGGTGGAGTGACCTTAACACACCTAGTTTTTCTTTATCTATATTGCACTTACTAGGTTTCATTTAATATTTATGAATGAGGCCTCTGTATTTTTTTTTTTTTTTCTCCTGTAGGCTATTGAGATATCAAGCAATGAGTATGAACCTTCACAGAAAGACATTTTATATGCCGAAGGAGTCACTCAGAGCAATGGTCTTGCCTTCATGGAATTCTCATTTGATGATCGAAGCCCCATGTCTGAGATACATGATGAAATTTAAGAATACCCACCTCTCCATCACCCAAGTAAAATATTCATTTCGTTAGCTCAACAAACAGTGTATCTTCTGTTTTGTTTTGTCTAGTTTCATTTCATAGTTTCGGAGAAACCAAATTTTGATTCCTGATTGTTTCGTTTTTCTTCGTGTCTCAGGTACCAACTAATCCGAATAAATTCCAAGGGATTGCATGATGGCTGCAAATGGCTGGACATGTTTGAAGATGTAAGGGCAGTGATTTTCTGTGTTGCCTTAAGTGAGTACGACCACATGTACAGTGATAGCGCAGGCTGTCTTTATAATAAAATGCTGGCAAGCCGAGATTTGTTTGAGAGTTTAGTGAGGCACCCTTGCTTTAAAGATACCCGTTTTGTGCTCCTCCTCAACAAATATGATGCATTCGAAGAAAAGATAAACCGTTCTCCGTTAAGAGTTTGTGAATGGTTTGAGGACTTTAGTCCAGTAAAACCACATCACAACAATCAATCCTTGGCTCACCAAGCATATTATTACGTGGCCATGAAATTCAAAGATCTGTATCATTCCATCAGCAATCGGAAGTTGTTTGTGTGGCAAACCAGGGCCCGGGAGCGCAGCTCAGTGGATGAAGCTTTCAAGTATATAAGGGAGGTTCTCAAATGGGAAGAAGACAAGGATGATAATACGTATGGCATAGCTGGGGATGAGTCATTTATAGTACAGAGCTGAGGACTCCCTCACCTTATATTAGGCAAGAGTAGTAGTAGTAGTAGTAGTAGAGCCCCATACTTTGAAGACATCACACTCCCTGTTATTCTTTTTCCCAGGCTGTCTATGCCATGGCTGTGGCTATTATGTTCCATTGATTACACGCGTTTAAGAGTAATCTTCTTCATTCAAACTCATCTTGATTCCGACGTTTAGGGGGTTAGTTTTTTGTCTGTACAGTACAATTGATTTGAATATTATTAAATAAAACATCTTACTGTACATTTTGAATATTGAATATTAGACAACAATAGGTGATTGAGTTCTTCACCTATTTCATCATCATACACGGAATTCATCATCAATGATGCCTTTTGTTTGAATATTTCAACGGTGGGGCTAATTGTTGAAGCATGTTGTTCACACTACAAATATTTTTTTGTGCCCAAATGGTATTTAAATAATTTTTACGGTCCAAATGGCAGTAGAATGGGCTGAATAGATATGCCAAGCCCAAGTCCTAACTCAAGAAGATGTTAATTTGAGGTTTATTTCTCAAAGTCTAATAGTTATTTCTCTAGCCCATGAAAATTTTAAATTGAAGGAAATAGTCAGATGACTATGCAAAGTAAATATTGGAGGAAAGACACGTGGAAGAACATATGCAGAGAGGTTGAAGATCTAGCAAGCCAAGGTAGTGGAAAAAGTCAAGGACACGTGTAAACAGCCAAATTTTTAGGCTCGTATTATGGAGTTGCTTCTTTGGAATGTAATTTTTCGTTTAGCATCCAAAAATAGGCTTTGACTCGGTTTAGGGTGTTGCGACTCGAGTTTAGAATTTGTGAGTTGCTCTAATTGTTGAAACATGTTGTTCACACTAAAGTTTCATTTATCATAAATATATTCCCCAATTTTAATTTATCTTGTATATACTTGTCATGCTCTGCCATTCATTTATATCATTATACTTATTTATAAATTTAATTCAAAAATATAAATAAATATTTAATTAAAATTTAAAATAAAATAAATATTCAATTAAAAATAAAAATGGCCATAAATGTTTAATTAAATCAATAAATATAAATATAAATATTTAATTAATAATTTTGTAGTTGGAAATTTTTTGATTCTGAATATTAATTAATTTTAAAAAAATTTGTACTTCTTATAAAAAATAATGAAAAATAAATAATTTGTTAAATAAAGGGTTAAAATAAATGTGTTGAGATTAATAGAAAAATAAAATCCATATTTTATTTTTATTTTATATATATGAATAGACTTTTTTTGAAAATATTCCTTTTTAGGTTACAATTAGGTATTTATGTATAAAATTAATATAGTTTTAAGGTAAAATTTAAAATTGTATTTACCAATCCCGATTTTAAGGTAAAATTAAAATCGTAACTAGTAAAAAAAAACAGTTTTAAGGTAAAATTTTAAAATAATGAATGTAGTTTAAATTTTATTTTACTTGCATTCAACAAAATGAT
The DNA here is from genome assembly GCA_016808115.1 of Tetrastigma voinierianum. Classification (NCBI taxonomy): domain Eukaryota; kingdom Viridiplantae; phylum Streptophyta; class Magnoliopsida; order Vitales; family Vitaceae; genus Tetrastigma; species Tetrastigma voinierianum. The sequence goes on along the minus strand of JAEQBH010003345.1, from coordinate 97,670 downwards.
TTTAAAAATTTACGCCCAAAACTATATTTGATAAGATTTATCTTAAAATCGTATTACATGATGATTTTATATATGACTGTTTACTTTAGATGAAAAAAATACTAGATTAATAAGATATTTTAGAAACAAATGTATTCATGTACTTATTTGCAAAATAAAACTAACAAACTCAAAAATTAAGATACAAACAAATTGAAGAAAAAAAGGCATTTTTTTTCTCTTAAATTGAACATTGTTCCACGTTTTAAAGGATTGCCAGAAGGTTATCTCTTTAAAAAAAATATTTTATGTTACACGACTTTTAGGCCTCCTTCACACCTTCTTCTCCTCGCTTCGTTCCAGCCCACACTCCGGTCACCCTGCCGGATCGTCTCGTTGTTGCCGACTTACTGTACGAGTACAGTGGACTCGCGACTGGTACCCTTCCCTCCGTCACTCCCACAAGTCCAAGATTCACCGGTATTTTTGTTCTTTCACAGAGGAATTTTTTGTTTTTCTGAAAAGATTTGATTTTTTTCATGTGCTGAGAAGAAATGGATCAAATTATTTGCTAAATCATATTGTTTCATAATTTTTTGACCGAATCGAATGATCATAAACCCAGAAATCTCGACCGAGTCGTTCGATTTGAGTGATTCATTAACCGAGTCGTGCCAACCACAGTCGCCATTCCGATCTTCAGGCCCCCTTCTCGCCGGCGACAACACTGCCCTTTCTTTCATAATTTTCCTTCTTTTTTTTTTCGTTATTTATTTATTTTTAATTTTTTTTTTTAGACAATTTCCCCTTTCTTTCCCTTCCCTTCTTGTATTCTTTTCTCTTTCCTTTGTTTCCTCCGATCTCTTTGTTCACTGCCCTACGCAAGCCCCTCCCAGCAGGGGCCAGCCCGGCACCGGCAGCTCAGCAACACCGTCAGCTCCACCAGCACCTCCGGCGGCGGAAACACCTTTGGACTCCGGCCAGAGACAGGTTTTCCCCCGTTTCTTTTTTCTTCTTTTTTTTTTTTCCAATGTCAACAAGCTTGATTCCTCATTGCATTAGCTAACAAGTGTGCGGCTTTATTTTCTGCTCTTCTGACAAATTCTACAGTGCAGTTCGGGACTTGATCCCTCAAACCCTTAGAGGCCAACTGAGGAGCTGTAGTGTTTTTAATGTTTTATTTTTCTTTCCATGCTTCCCATTTTTCTTCTACTGGAAGTTTTCCACTAATTTCGATGATATCTCGGTGATATTTCACCCATATTTTCCTCGAAATTTATCTTGAAATCGAAACTTGAAGAAAATTTTTAACTTCGAAAAATCTTAGGAATATTTCTTTGGAACCCTACCGAAATTTTCATTCTTGCCCTTTTACTGACCCAACACCCATTTAAAAAAAGGAATTTTAATTTTAATTTCGTTCACATACACATACATTTTGGGTTGCTAGTTCTTCAAATAAAATGTTGTTTGCATTTCGTTTCCTTGTTATTTGTTATGAACTTGTGTAACCAAGTCGTTTTCAAATCTTTTCTCACTATGTATTCTCTTCAATTCCATGAGAATAGAAAACAAAATCAAAAGCTTTTGTTTTAGATAGGAAGACTGAATTGATACCATGCCATTATGTTTGGAGAAATGATGTCTATTTAATTAATTCTCTAATTAGCTCTAGAGCTAATATAGACCGTGGAGAAAATAGATGGATTTTGAAGTTCACTAATGGCACAGGATGTTGTTTTTGAAGTTATAACTTGTAAGTGAAGAGAGAAAGTAGCATTTCAGCTGATGGATTTGGAAGTTCACTAATGGATTTGATGTTGTTTTTGAAGACTGAAGTGAGAAAGTATTGAGACGAAGTAAAATCTGACCATTTCAGCTGATGTGTTGTTGAAATTTCAGGAAATGCAAGGCTTGATAAATAAATATTGAAGTGATGTGTTTTCCTTTCTTTTTCTTCCATAATATTTGTTCTTCTTTTCCCAATCCAATCCAGCCAATCAAGGCAAAACCCTAGACATGTCTGTCTCATCAGCAGTAGCATCAGAGAAGAAAGAAGGCAGTGCCTCTGACCTACTAAACAAAGTACAAATCTTGTTTCTTTAACTCCCCTCTTTTTCAAAGAAAAAGTTTCCAATAGTTTTTCAAAGCTTGTTTTTAAGATTGAGGAAAAAAACAAAGCTTTGTCCTGAATCCTGATCATCTGAGATTTGAAAAAAAGTTTCCAATAGTTTTTTAAACTTGTTTATAAGATTGAGAAAAAAAAAGCTTTATCCTATCAACTGAGAGTCAAATCCAATACCAAAATGATCAGGATTAAAAAAAAAAAAGCTTTGCCCTAATCAACTGAGATTCAAATCCTACACCAAAATTATGGCTCGTTATAGTTTCTGCTAGTTCGGACAATTGGAGTTCTCTAAAATTAAAATGTGATTTTTTCAGTAATTGGTATCGTGGAGGATGAGGATTGGCCAAGTTCATCTGGTAGAGCCAGCGCTATTGAGATCTATCTTCAAGATGCCATTAATGAAGAAGAACCTTACTATACTTCTGGTTCTATATTGAAGTTGCAATTCAGGTAGAGCTTTAGGACCAGTAATTCCCTTCAAGGTTTGGAATAGTGGTTGTACAACCTAATTGTGTGTATTGTTTTTAGGAAAGATGTTTCCCAGGCGATTTGGAATGATGAGATGGGAATGGCTGAGGTTGTCAAAAAGAAGGGCAAGATGTGGACAACAACTGGAATAGTTCGAAACGGCAAGACTTATTGCTCAATTGAGGAGACATTGTATGCTGACATCCGACATCAATGTTTTAGTTCTTAGTTTCTCATTGTTGTTATTATTGTTTGTTCCTTCAGTACAACTTCCATAAACCCAATATGAGTAATTGAGTCTTTGATTTAATAAATTTACCTTTACGAAAAGGATGCTCTTGGGAGTCTTCTAAATATGAGCTAAAAAACAAATCTTAGAAGGCCTAGACAGCTGTAACCAGGGTTTTATACTTATGTATTGTCGTTCTACCAGATAGAGGATGGTGAAGAGGATTGGTTGATGGATGTAAAGTTTGGTCAAACCGTAGGATACGTTAAACATTGTAAATGATCTGTCGACCATGTGACATTGTAATATATATCTACTGTGAACATGGTGAAGCTTAAGTTGGGGCTTGGCTAAGTGTAAATACTGTTTTAAGTATGGTATAATAGGTTACAAGATAGCTAATATTTACATCTCCTGAATACTTTTAACACACAATGAAGGATGAAAACAATAATGTTTTTCTTTGTAATTTTGTTGGTTCGAGCCCCAATTTTCTTTGGTGCCTTACTATGGGAAAAAGAATAGAAACAGTGATCAAATAGGTCTGATAATACTAAACAATGTTGAATTTACCTTATTAAAATTTCAATTTGTTATGCTGTCTATATTAATCTGTTTCAGGTTTGAGGTTCAAGTCCCAATATGGACCAAAAAATAATTTACCTAGAAAAAAAAATTAGTCCGTTTCAGAAAAATTTGAAAGTTATTCAAGAATGCCTAGGAGATGAATGTAGTGGTGCTTAAAGACAAGCAAAATATGATCAAAGATGTCAAACAAAAGGAGGTACATCCTATGCGCACAGGGAGTACACAAGAAGTGCACTCACATTCCCCCTATCCTTTAAGAAAAAAAAAAAAGATAGAAAACCAAGCAACCTAACCATGTATAGATTAGACCATCTATTAGTTCCATCAATGTAAAATTTTCATATGTGGAGGGAATCAAGACCATTGTAATCAAAATATAGCCAACAACATTCCCAAACTATCTTGTTAACATGTAGTTAAAGTTACTCTCAACCTTTTTAAGGTCTCTTAACGATTGGGAGATGGAGGAGGTGGAAAGATTCCTTTTATCTCTCCATAGATAGAAAATCAGCCCCTTGGGTGAGGATATGCTTCTTCTAAAGGATTCCAAGGATGGAAATTTCTCTATGAAGATCATGTACAGGAGGCTAGACATCTCGCCCGACATAGATTTTCCTTTTTGCTTAGTTTGGAATTCAGTTGTCCCTCCCAAAATAGACTTTTTCGTTTGGGAAGTTTCTTGGGGTAAAGCCCTCACGTTGGATTAGATCAAACGCCGCGGAAGACTTCTTGCTAACAAATGTTTTCTTTGTGAAGAGGATGAAGAGACTATAGAGCACCTGCTAATACATTGCAAAAAAGGTAGGATGCTTTGGGACCTTTTTTTGATGATAGTGGGGACGAGTTGGGTTTTCCCGTGCTCGGTCCTTCGCACCCTCCTAACTTGGCAAGGAGCCCAGGTGAGTAAAAAACGCAAAAAATATCTGGATGACATCTCCTTTATGTCTATTATGGACTTTATGGTTGGAAAGAAATAGGGTGGTGTTTGAAAACGGGATCACTTCTGCCCAAAAAACAAAATCTAACATCTTGAGCAATTTGTGGAATTGGGCAAATTTGTATAGTGTTGATAACACGAATTCTTTAGTGGACTTTTTGACTTGGTTGGGGTGTAGGTAGGGTTGCCGGTTTTTGTTGGGGCTGGTAGGTTTTTTTTGAAATTGCTTCTTCTAGTTGTTTTAATGTTTCCATTTGGTTCTCTTTTGATCAATATACCACTTTTTATTGATCAAAGAAAAAGTTACTCTCAAAATGTCTCTTTTGATTGTGTATTTCGATGTTGAAGTATTCAAGCAATCGTAATAAGGGAAAATTAGTATTAAAATCTTGAACTTTCATGACTTTTGCATTTAAATTCTGAACAAAAAATTTGCTTTTTAAATATAGAAACTTTCATGAATTTCATTTTTATGTCTCCAACTTTCATTTTAATTGTAGTTTTAGCATCAAAACTACATCATTTCGTCTTGTCACGTTGGACATGGTAGATGTTCAAAGTTTTGTTCGGATATAAAAACAAATTCATGAAAGGTGCTATATTTAAATAGCAAACTTTTTGTTCATGATTTAAATGCAAAAGTCATGAAAGTTCATGATTTTAATACTAGTTTTCCCTAATAATATTAATAGTTATAATAATAATTATAAATAATAAAATGTAGTTTTTAAGGAGAATAAAATTTTTTGTTGGCATATATCAAACTATTCACATGTGTGATCTTTGGGGAGAAGACTAAGAACTAAGAAGTACTCCTTAGTTATACCCTTTTTTATTAGTAATATGCTTAGCTTTTTGTGTAGGTTTTTGGCTGAACTTGGGGCATTGCATGTATTGGATGATAATGATACAAGTATTTCCTTAAAAGGTATATATGATAAGATTGCACAAGGCAAGTGTGGATGCTGTTGGGAGTCTTTTGAGGTTTATAGGCACTTGAAGTCTCTTGCTTACATTGTTGGGCAGCATGGGATCCCTTGGACTTCAAAGGGCATCAAAACTGGTTTGAATTCCCATCATGGCACCTTGGAAAGCAACAGTATGACAGATGAAGAATCAGAGGAGAAAAGTTCCATTACAGAACTGGTCAATGGTTTGCACCTTACTGAAGTTAAACCGGCTTTTGATGTTTATCTTCCTAACAGCAAGTTTAGGAAGTCTTCTCCAGGTGATCCAAGTTTCGTGCTCTTCTTAGCCAGGTAAACCATATACATATTCGGCTTTTTTAAAAAAAAAAAAAGAAATAAATCAGAACCAGATATACCATATTTCATTGGGCTTTTTATGGCAATCATTTTATTTCTTGGTTATGTCCAAAGTACAACAACCCCCACTCCACCCACAATGGTTTTTCCCAAATGTTGTGTGGTTTAAGGAAAATAAAAATGTCCATATATTTTGTTGGAAGTAAAATTTGTTCTCACTTCTCATTACAGTGTTTCATAGTTGTGATAAACAAAAAAAGTGACTTTTAAAGTGAAGGATAATACTTCAAAACACATTTTAACTTGAAGCTTTACTAAAGGTTTATTACTTTCTATCTATAAGGCTATTATTTTTTTGGTGAATATGTGGAAATTCATATCCATGTTTCTTTTGTAAAATCTCATTTCCATTTATTTTGTGGAAAATTTCTTAAGAACCGGATAAAGAATGGGTTGTTATTATTTGAAATCTTTTAAGGAAATTTGACAACTTTGTACATGAAAGAGAAGCTTGCTTCTTGTACTAAATGTTTGTATTTGAAGCAAGTTTCTTACTATGCTCTCCCTTTGTTTCAAAGAAATTATTTGCATAGCAAAAAACAGTGAAAACTTGGAAATAATAAATTCTTCAATCGGTGGTTTTGCTATTTTATGATATCTTGGAGACATGAGAAAGAAAGCTCAACAATGGTTCTAGTTACACATAATCCGTTTAAACTTTAAAGCTTTCTTCTTCTTTAGTGTCATGTAAACTGCCTTATATGGTTAGTATTTCGATAGTTAATAGAAAATATCCAAAAACAGCCTGGAAGAAGGAGGGGCAATGCATAATTAATAATAATCAGCCAAGTAACAATTTTTTTTTTTAAATTTTTAATTTTTATATCAATAGCTAAGGGTTGTGCTACGGATTACTGCTCCTTTTGTGCTGTATGTTGACTATATCTTGACTGGAGCTTATTTGCTAACATTTCGACATCTTTAGCTGTTAAAAAAGAGGAGGAACAAAGGATATTTACAATGTAACAATTCCTTAGTTCTTTCCTGAAAAGAAGCATTTACTATTGAAGAATGCCTTTAGGCGATAGCCATCATTTTAATGGTCATTAAAGTTCACCCGTTTCATTTTCAAATGCTTCATTTCTTCTCTCTTCTATGCTTTTGATTGCCTATTAACACATTTTCTGAAAGCTAAAGTATTTTATTTTCTCACATAGTGGTTGTCCACCCACGAAATCAGAGATTGAAGACCTGGAGAGACAGTGTGGTGGTGTTCCTTTCAAGTTTTGTCATGTAGCACATGGACGGGTTAGTTTCTTCTCCGTCAACGGAGTGAAGCTTCCTGTTCTTCCATGACATTCTAAATGAAGTTTTATCTCTGTACAAAATCTATTATACTAGTCTGAATAAAATGTAGTTGGAGTTGCCAGAGCGTATCCTTATGTTGTGGTACGTGTTATTAAACTTTGAATTGCTGCATAGAGACAATAATGTTTGCTTTTGGGAGTCCTTTGTTGAGTGTATTTGCACATGGAAAACTATGTGTACAAACATTGTTTTTAACTTTCTAATGCATAAATCATTTACTTGTTGAATGTTTTGCTTTGAGAAAATGATCAAGCATATAGAAACCTCTTGGTCCCTGAGGCAAGCCTAAAATTTTTCTTAGAAATGGTCTTTTTGAAAATATGCATTCAATCTAAACTTTCATCAGACATTGGTGCTGTTGGCCTTTTTCATCAGACTTCATCAGAATCATAGAAAATAACACAGAAGCAGCACTGTTGGCCTTTTTCAGAGTCTAACTGTTTTTTGGAGTTTATTGAGATAAAAAAAATGTAGAGAACAGGATCATACTCTGAAAGTAATATGAGAAATCAAATCTTAGAAGAATGATCAATTTCTGATGATGAGCTTTATATAAATTCCAAAGAGAAGACAATAAGTTTCTCACCCTTGCCAAAACTAATACAAATGCATCCTAGGTGGATCTTTGATATGGCTCCTCTAGTCTATTTCATTTTTCTCTTTCTTTTTCATTGCATTTATGACTAATCCTCATGTTAAAATATGGTTCTGATTTGTAAATGAGGTTAGTTGGTTAATTAACATAATTAATATAATTAATATTCTAGCTTCTTTGCAATCTCTGGTCTTGGGCAAACGTGTACATGGAAAATAGGACAAATTCTTTGTTAGATTTCTTATCATGGTTGGGTTGTAAATGATACGGGGTTGTTTTTGCTTTCTCTGGTAGGTTTAGATGTTTTTTGGAGACTTTGGTGGTGTTTGTTTTTTGACTTAATCTTTGAAGGCGATAAAATTTGTTTGTTTTTTAAATTTTTCGCATTCTTTGAAATTTTTTTAAAAAAGTTATGAATAGAAAAAGTGAAAATATTTGAGCTTTACATTTAGAAAATCGTGTGGCAGAAAAACTGATCATTGTCCAACAAAAGAGTAGTAGTAATATACACTCATAGGGATGACAACGGGAGGGTTTGAGACGGGGCGGTCTCATCCAGGCAGAACACTATTATTCTTTCGGTCTCGAAGCATGCCGTTTAAAAAATTCGCAGACGGGCGGAGATGGGAAAATTCGGCTCGCGCATTACGTTTATTTTTGTTTTTATTTTTTAATTTTAATTTTTATATTTTCTTTTTTTATTTTTATTATATTAAAAATTAATATTTTCATAAAAATAAAAATATTATGGTCACATATAGTATTTATTAAAAACATTATAATAATAATAATTATTTATATTAAAGTATAAAAATAAAATAATAAAATTATTTTTAAATATAATCAGTGGGACTTATTATTATTATTTTAAATATATGGTTCATATTGCTTTATTCGGGTCCGTTTCTGCCCCGAAACAATTTATTTCTTTTTAGTTCACTTTATTTTAAATTAACTTATGAAACCATTTCACGACTTCCGAAGTTTCGTAAAAATCCGTCTACAAAATCATAGTAACAACTTATCGCGAAAATCGGAAAAATTTTGAAACACATGCCGAGTCGACGAAACTTTTACGAGTCACTAGATTCGCGAGACCCAGATTTAACGGCGTGGTCGTTTTCGTCGTAGAATCTAAGAGAGAATTTTATAAATTCTCACGAACCCTTATGATAATTTATTATTTTATTAACATTTGCCATTTTTAAAATTTTTAATTTTCTTGGGTTTCTGAGTAACAATACGAACGAGTCTTGGATTTGAAAATAAAATTCAAATACGTTAAAACCGATTAAATTAAATTAAACATGTGTGTTATTAAGAGCGAGGCCAGACGAGAACGAAATAATCCGTTAAGTTATCATCCCTACTCACTACCTAATGTTGAAACACAAACAACATCTTTAATCTTTATTAAGTACTGTCGACAGTAAGCTCAAAAAGTTCTATTCAAAATTAAGTAAAAAAAACAAGCACCACCTTTGTTTTGGTGGCTTTTTTTGGTTGGGTGGTGGGTTGCTCTCTTTGCCTTTCTCTTTTTGTTTTTTTGGCGTTGCCTTTTGGCTCCTTTTTGTATACTCCCTATGTACACTTAGGCTGCCCTGGGGCGCCTTTTTGGCACTGATATATCTCTCTTTTTACCCATAAAAAAAATAAAAATGAAAACAATATTCTAGCTTAGGCAAAACTCCATGGAAGCATTATGGGGCCAAAAAATAACAATAATGACAACAATAGTAACCATGAGCAGGGGTCGATAAATTTTGATATGTATCATTGTATTACACTTAGTGCACTTGTTTTTGGATGCTTGCTATGATAAATTTATTCAAGATCTTGACTTTTGATCCATTTAAATTATCAAATTACTTCGTATGTTGAGGGGCACTTCTTTTCCTCCCTGTTTTTCTTCTTGTGTAGTGCTTTTTGTTTTCTCTATTGCACAGAGTTTGAACATGATCTTTATCAAACCGGCATTAGATCTAGATTAAGAAAGATTAATGGTTCCTACTTTTTTGGGAGCTTCTGCATTTATTAAATATGTTAGAAGAATAGTGAGCGTGGTTGTTATCTGAATAAGTAGAGGTTTGGAGATTTGTTTGTTAGATAGCTTGGCATATAAATGATCTTACGACCCATTAGGGGCACATATCCATTGCAATGAAGTTTCTGGTGGTACAGATTGCATGTTCATGGTTTTTTCTTTAATCACCCCGGTCATGAGAGAGACAAAAAAAAGAGACAAGTTGGTAGCCTTGGTCCTAGCGGCGACGAGTGGAAGAATCGACAGGGAAGGGGAGAAAGCAGATCACGGCGGTGGCATGAGAAAGAAGGGACCCGAAAGTAATCTGTTGAGGTGAAGGCGTTCGTTCTCGACATTGGGGAGAAGAAAGGGCCACTTCAAAGGGTTATTAAGGAACAACGGAGGAGAACCTCTTCTTGGGTATGGCTAGGTCTCGCAAGCCTAAGTTTCTTTTTAGAAGGAATCAAAAGGAGTTTCAAGGAACCAAAGGTAGAGCAATGGGACTGGAGTTGGAAGGAGGAAGGCAGGAAATATCAAATGACTAAAGATGTGAATCTTGCAGGTCCCTTTGTATGTCTGAAAGTCACCGATGCCACCCGGAAAATTTTCTCCATTTTTTTGTCGTAAGGTAGAGTCAAAGAGGGAGGGTGGTGCAAAATGGCCGTGTTGTTGAGAGGGATGGGGGTTCAAACGAGACCAGAGCTTAAGAAGAAGAGCGAAAGGGGAGGAGATGGGAAAGAGAGGGAAAGCTACAGATTTGAGGCCAAAAGGCATTGATAAATCCTATGTTGAGATTTTAAAGCAACCTCTTCCCCTGAAAGAGGAGGGCTTTGTGGAAGTCAGAGAGGAGTGCGAGTTTATTCATGGGCAGTTGGAACGCTGTTTGGTGGGGAGATGGATCATGCTGGAACCTATCCTTCTCGATCCAGTCGTGGCAGGTAAGGCGATGAGCAAGAAATGGGGTCTAAAGGACTTTCTGTGACTAACGAAGATGGGGGAGGAAAGTTCCTATTGGAATTCGCCTCGAAGGGGGAACCAGCAAGAGTTATGTAGAAAGGGGAAAGAAATTTTTCGAGGTTCAAAATTGACTTGTGTTGGTGCTTCCTCAATGAAGGATGTATTTCGAATCCTCCCTCGTTTAAGGAATTATGGGTCAAGTTAGTTGGCCTTCCTGCTCATTTCTTGGAGGATCAAATCCTATAAAGGTTGGGGGATGCGTGTGGGGGTTTTATCATCGTTGACAAGCTTGTCAGGGCTCTTGCAGATTTGCAATGGGCTCATATTCGAGTTCGTGTGGAAGGTCGGACCTTACCACCAGAGATGGTTGTGCAGTTGGGAGGTTCAAGTCTGAAGATCCAACTTTGGTGGGAGATACCTCGTATCCATAGTGTGCTGTTAGCAAAAAAAAACGCAAGAAGCATTTGGGTAGAAAGAAGGGAGGAAGAAGAAGAGGAGTCACTTGTTTCGAGGCACGTGGAAGTGGTTGTGGAAGGCATGATCCCCAAGGCCCTGTAGTCGAAGTAGATGGCAGTCTCGACAATCGAGGCGTTGACGGATCCAACGACTTCTTTAGATCCTTTTGATGCAATGGTGGAGAGGCTCGCTGGTTTCGGGTCCTCCCGGCGTAATTCGGTCGATTGAGCTGCTCCCCTTAGTCGGTAGGGTTCCTTTCTCTTGAAGGGATCCAGCCCACTGGCTTGTGGCCACACAGGTACGGACCTAAAGGAGGAGGCCTGGCTTTTGATCGGATGGGCCTCATCTCTTATGGCGGGGACTTGATGACGGTCTTGGGGTCGAGGAAGAGATGAACTCCAAGTGCTTCCGGATGGGCCACCCCTAGCCCTTGGCTTGGTTCTAATCCCTTCAAAGGTTGTCAGGTACGAGAACTTCCCTTTCTTTTCTCCTGATGTTTTCGGTAGGGCCTCTCCCTTAAAAATTCACATTGAGGCTTGAGTTCTTTGAGTTGGAGGATCCCACGGCCCGGATTAGCGATCATTCAGTAGCTACTTCAGTAGCTACCTTTCGAGTGGAGCCACATTCTTCGACACCATTGGTAGACTTTGCAATGGGCGTATCCCCCTTGGAAAGGAAGTTTATGCCGTTGTCCCGATGTTATTGAGGGTTGAGGAATCTAGTCTTGAAGGGTCTCAAAGTACTGTTGGAGAAGAAACCACAGTGGAAGGGCTAGAATTGGCATTTGCTAGTCAGGATGACTGTTTTTTGGAAAGTTGGAATTAGAGCAATTTTGACGAATTCAACAAGTTTCTAGGGTTCCCTATGGTGGGAATGGAAAAGTTTATTCTTAATTTTTTTCCAAGAACTGCGAGGTAGGAGGTAGAAGATTCTTAGCAAAGAAGCAGCAGAGAATACTAGATTTGAAAAGGAACTAAAAAGGTTGCAATTTTTGGTGGACTATAAGAAGGGGAACAGTTTCAGGAGCACAATAAAGTGTATAGGGGGGAAAAGTGTGGTTTATCAATGATTTTAAAAATTGTTAGCTTGAATATCAAGGGTGGGAATGATAGCGCCAAGAGGAAGATTATTAAAGCTCTATTGAGAGCTCAAAGGCTTGATATTTTTTGCCTCCAAGAGACTAAGATGCATGTGATGTTTGACAGATTTGTTAGGAGTTTAGGTTATAGCAGATTTCTTGATTGGGTTGCTTTGGATGCTACGGGGACTAATGGGGGGGTGCTCATAGTGTGGGATAAATAGTGTTTTAAAAGGTGTTTTTCAGGCGTGCTTTAAAGTGCGCCTCAACGCGAGGTGCTTTAAAAAAGCCTCAAGGTATTAAAAAAATGCGCAACACATCGAAAGCGTACGCTTTCTTCGGTGAGGCTTCTCGAAGGCGCAAAAGCATACGCTTTTTTTGCCTCACTGGAAGAGGTGTACACCTCATGGGAAGGTGATAGGGCTTAGAAAAATGCAAATAAAAACCCTAAATTGGTGACATCCGAAATCTGTGAGATATCATCGAAATTTCTAGAAAATATTGTTGAAAATGGAGGAATGGGCCGACTCCCTTTCGGTTTGAGAATGTGGCTGAAAGCAGATGGTTTCTAGGATCTACTGAAAAGCTGGTGGCAGGGGATGTATGTTCAAGGCTCCTAAGTTTTATACTCACTAAAAAGCTTAAAGAGACCAAAGGGTTACTCAAGGCCTAGAATAGGGAGTGTTTTGGTAGACTGGAGCTTAACAAAAGTCAGGCTCTTTCTCAGCTAGGGGCTTGGGACCTTGTGGAAGAGGAGAGAGAGCTTTCCATGGAGGAAGCTAAGGCTAAGAAGGAGGCAAAAAATGTTTTCAAAAAGTGGGCTTCCTTAGAAGAGATTCATTGGAGACAAAAATCGAGAGAAATATGAAGGGAAGGGGACCAAAACACTGGCTTTTTCCATCGAATGGCTACTCCCACTTTAGGAAAAATGCCCTTGCTAGTATCAAGATAAATGGTGTAGGCGATTGAGGATCGGGAGATTAGAAGGGATCTCGATGCTTTTCGAGTCTACCTTTCGAACAACATGGTTGGAGAGTGAGATTGAACGCATCTTTTCGGCTTCCTAAGTCTGAAGAGGTCGGTAGCCTTGAAGTGCCTTTTAGAGAGGAAGAAGTTTTCATTGCTCTCAATGAAATGGACGGTGACAAGGCCTCAGGCCTGATGGTTTCACCTTAGCGTTTTGGTAGGACTCTTGGTATTTCGTCAAGGAGGAAATTATGGAGATGTTCCATGAATTTTTTGTAAAGGGGACCCTTACCAGGAGCATTAACACGACCTTCCTTGTTTTGATCCCTAAAAGAGTGCGAGGATCTAAAGGATTCAGGCCAATAAACATTGAGTAATCTCCTGAGCTTCTAGCTAAGAGTATTAATGACCGCCTAAAAAGAAAGTTGTGGGGAAAGTTGTCTTAGATGAGCCAAATGCCTTCGTGGAAGGGAGCCAGATTACTAACGCTTCTTTGATTGTGAACGAAGTTATTGATCACTAGCAGAAACGAAAGGAACAGGGGGTGATCTACAAACTAGATATTGAAAAACTTTTGACAACTTAAATTGGCAGTTCCTGCTAAAGGTCATGTAGTGTATGAGATTTGGCCCCAAATGGGTGAGGTGGATAAGGTGGTACATTTCCACAGCCAGGTTCTTGGTTTTAATTAATGGGATACCGACGGGTTTCTTCCCTAGCTCTAGAGGCCTGAGGCAAGGGGACCCTCTTTCCCCTTACCTTTTCATTATGGGTATGGAGGTTCTTAGCATCATGGATAGAAATACTATATTCTCATTTATTTAGGAAACAGGGTTAGAGTCTAATTATGAGACTAAAGAGAGAAGAAAAAGAATCCTAAATGGATTAGGAGACTAAACCTTAACCTCCCTCAAAAATTTGGAGCATATAGATTAACCGCGAAGACATCACATATATATATTTTACCGAGACCTCACAGAAACTTAGTGAAGATATCTTACAGTTGGTCGTTAGAGTTGACAAAGCCCAGTAGTCATGCGTCTGATGCAATCTTCTCTTTGATAAAGTGGCGATGCGCTGATAATGCGGTTTGCTCATTGTATGGGACTAGAACAAGTAGGAAATATCTGTTTGTATCACATAAACTGTTTGTTCGCATGTTTGAATCTCAACTCACCCAGTCTTTGATTATGAGTCCATTGTTGCTGGGCCATGGCTGATGCCGAAGCTGACACTAGATCTAGCTCTCGCATCTTTGTTTTTACTTGCTCTTTCGAGGATATTACTTTACTTCCCGATGATTACCTGATACCTGATGCTTAGTCATACGTGGGTGAGCACGCTGATACGCATCACTTTGTAGCCCGACAATCGAGTATGACCTTTGTTCTCATACAACACCTCTTGACCCGGTGTTCCTTTGACATAACATTAAATACAAATTGCAGCATCCCAATGACTATCACAAGGTGATTGTAGGAGCCCATTGCTTCTGGCTGCGGGAAAGAAATGTCAGGTCGAGTAATAGTGAGATAGTTTAGTTTACCTACAAGTCGTTGATATCTCCCTGGATCTCAAAGAAGCTTCCCCTGACTTGGTACAAGTTTGACATTCGGATCCGTAGGAGTGTCTACAAGCTTATAATCCAACATACCAGTGTTTGCCAATATATCGAAGAGATACTTTATCTGAGAAATAACTACTCCAGAATTAGACTGAGTTATCTCAATGCTTAGAAAATACTTGAGTTTCCTCAAGTCTTTTGTCTAAAAGTGGCTGAAGAGGTGTTGTTTGAGTTTGTGAATACCATCCCGGTGCCTATAACGACAAGTCATTCACATAAACAATCAAGTAAATACACTGTCCAATAGATGAATGATGATAGAAAATGGAACGGTCTGTTGTGCTTTGAATCATGCCAAACTCTTGAACCACCGAGCTAAATCGACTAACCCAAGCTCGAGGATACTGTTTCAGAACATATAAGGAACAACGTAGTTTGCATACCAAACTAGGCTCCCCTTGAGCAACAAAATCGGGCAGTTGCTCCATATAAACCTCCTCGACGAGATCACCATGAAGGAAAACATTCTTGATATCCAACTGAAAAAAGGGTCATTTGCGCATAACAACCATAGAAAGAAGTAAGCGAACAGAGGCAATCTTGGCCACCGGAGAAAAAAATATCATTATAGTCCGAGCCATATTGTTGAGTGTACCCCTTGGCAACCAAACGGGCCTTAAGCAGATCGACCTGATCATCATGACCCACCTTCACTGTATAAACCCAAGGACAACCAATGGGAGACTTGCCAAGAGGAAGAGCTACAAGCTCCCATGTGCCATTAGATGAAACATCCATTTCCTCGATCATTACTTTGTTTAACTGGATGGAGAAGGCCTCACTAGTGCTTTCAGGGGTAGAGATAGAAGACAAGGTGAAAACAAAGACAAAGTAGGGTAAAGATAAGCGATGAAAGCTGAGAATATTATAAACAGAATGTGAGTTAGAATTAGATCGGGTACCCTTTCGAATGATAATAGGTAGATCATCAAACGGTTGCGGGCCGGAGGCGGGGAGATGGCCATAAGGGGAGAAGATGATTCAACGAGAACCGTAAAGAAGCGAGAACGTAGCGTATAAACTGGAAGTGGTCGAGGAATCCACGACATCTGTAGGTGGAGAAGAGAAATATGGAGATGGTAAGACAAGAGGAATAGATAAGACATTCGGAATAGGAGGACGCGTTGTAGATGAGAAGGAGGAATTCTCAAAGAAAGTGACATCGGCAGAGATAAAGTAGCTATTAATGTTGGGAGAATAAAAACGATAACCCCTTTGAAGGCGAGAATAACCCCTTCGTGGCTTTGGCTAAGAGTTTATGCTGCGAGGAGTGAGAATATGAACCATGAACCTGACCGAAAGACACGAGAAGGGAGGTAAAAGAGAGGTTGATTAGGTAATAAGATTGAATGAGGGATCTGATCATGCAAAACAGAGGATGACACACGGTTAATCAAATAACATGTAGCTAAGATAGCATCCCCTTAAAAATGTTGAGGAACCTTATGATGGAGGAGGAGAGTGTGAGTTATCTCGGCTAAATGGCCAGTTCTTCTGACCGGTCGGCTTCGATACATTTGATGAGTGTAAGCACAAGATGATTGGTGAAGAATCTCATGGGAAGACATAAAAGAAGATAATGACATAGAAAAATATTCCTTTGCATTATCACTTCTTAAAATTCAAATAGAATTATTGAATTTAGTGCGAATTTTAGCATGAAATTTTGAAAGATGAAAATGCTTCGGCTCGATTTTTCGTTAAAAATAACCAAGTACATCGAGAATAATCATTTATAAAAGTAACAAAGTAACGAAATCCTAAAGTAGTTGTAGACCTAGAAGGACTCCAAACATCAGTGTAGACAAGCTTAAAAGGAGACTTCGTTCGAGGATCTAAACGCTTTGGGAATGAGACACAAGCATGTTTACATTTGTATGCTTCGCTCGAGCAAAGATAAACTAGAAAATGAGAACCCGACTTCCGAGAGCTTGGAGAGAGCTTGGATGACGAGATGGCCGTGGAGGAAGGAGCTTAGTGGAAGTGCTTGATGGAGTTTGAAATGAGGTAGGAGTGAAAGAGACCTTGTGACTCATGTCTTATGCAATCGTCTTCCTCGTACTCCAGTCTTGCAAGGTTATAGAGTTGTGTGAAAAAGTAAGTACATAATGAAGGTCTCGAGTCAATTTACTAACGGAAATAAGATTAAAAGGAAAATCAAGTACATAAAGTACAGAGGGAAGGGGCAAGGAAGGGATGAGATATGCCGAGCCAATGCCTTTAGCTATGGTTTGAGAACCATTAGCTAAGGTGATAGTGGGTAAAGGAGACGAAAAGGTAAGAGAAGAAAAAATGTCTTTAATACCAGAGATATGATCAGAGGCTTAGGTATCAAGGATCCAAGGTGCATATGAATGTGTAAGGCAAGCATAAACATTACTGGTCTAGGCAACAGAAGCAATGAAGGAAGATTTGGCTGCGTGAGGGAGACGAAGGTACTCCTTATATTCGTCGGGCATAAGAATGACCCCTTGAGGTGTGGATGAACTCCTTGAGACAAAACTCGAACTCGCTGAATGATCAGAAGACTTAGCCAAATGAACAGTATGGGGAGGTCGACCATGTAACTTATAGCATTGATCACAGGTGTGTTCAAGCCTATGATAATATGTGCATTGAGGATGTTGTCCTCTGCCGCGGTTGCTACCACGTCAACCTTTGGAATCACTTCAAGAATGAGACCGAGAAACCATCACAAAAGCGTCTGGTGTAATCTCAGATCATATGGACCGAGTGGCAGTGGGGGTATGGCGAAGTAATCAATCAAGAGTAGAAGTATGATCATAAAGACTCATTCCATCTTTGATAGTGAAGTCTTAGTATTCATAGACTTTGGCAAGATAGAGTCAAGTTCATCCTTAAGGGTTGACATCCTTAAGTCTCAGTCTCAGTCTCAGTATCCATACCGAGCTGTTTCAAATTGGCCATGGAGGATATTACCCGGTAGAGACATTGAATATCATTAGTGTATAGTTTCTTCACTTGATTCCAAAGAGTGTAGCAAGTTTTATAGGCCCCAATATCATATAGAGTCTTGGCATCAATAGATTGTCAGAGAATATTGCATAGTAAAGCATCAGTTTGTCGCCACTGAGGACGTTGATTTTCTAGAATACTTGTGTCCCTTCATTAGTAAAGGTGATCTCTGGCAGCGCGATAAACCATAGGTCCATAGAATATGCCCATGATAGATAATTTTCGATGCTCGTGAGTTTATCCAAGGTAATCATAGGAGTTCCAGATACAATGGAATTAAAAGTTTGACTTTTTGCAGCCATAGAGACATCTTTCTCAGCCATAGAGATGAGAAATCAGTAGAGAGTCGCAGAATCAACAGAACCAATACTGTCAGAAGGAGCAAAACAACTCCAGATGATTAGAGGAGCTTCAGTGGTGTCAGACTAAGAAGAAAAATCAAGAAGAGGCTAAAAGTATATGCCGTCGGAGAGAAAAATGGACAAAATAGGGTGAGACAGGTGTTGGATCAGAAAACCAGGTACATAGGCTTGTAGATCGGCCGTAGGCGACTTAGTCGATGAAGTCCAGCGATCGGAGAAGAATCCATGCACGTGAGGGACAGTGGCGGAGGGTGGTTCTACACGTGGCGGCCCGTGGGTCACATGTTCTTGGAGATTCTTCCACTGGTGGGGAGAGTAGGCTCTGACGATTCTGATGGAGTGTCGAAAATCCCATTGGAAAAAGTTTCCAATGGTGGCGGTGGTTCCGGAGTGAGGCATAGTTGTTGGATGGATTGCTAGAATTGACCACACTGTGAAACTCTAACCCTAATATTCCCAAAGTCTTCTATGACTCTGATACCATGTTGAGAGAGAAGAAATACTATGTTCTCATTAATTTACAAATGAGGAAACATATATATTTATACTCTAGTGTTAGGGTAAAAAATGAAACAGACTTAGAGTCTAATTAGTAGACTAAAGAGAGAAAAAAATCCTAAATGGATTAGGAGACTAAACCTTAACAGCTTAGAAGGGCTGCAGCAGGAGGCTTCATTTTAGGATGCAATTTCAGAAATACTGAAGGAAATAACCTAAGTATCTCTCACCTCCTATTTGCGGACGACACGATCATTTTATATGAAGCAAAAGAGGACCAACTTCTCTATCTTAGCTGGATTTTACTTTGGTTGAAGCGCCAGGACCACAAAGATCAACTGGATAAAAGTGGCGATCCGGTGGGAATGTGGTTAATCTAAATGCATTGGCTGCTGAGCTGGGATGTAGGATGGGTCACCTCCCCTCCACCTATTTAGTCTTGCCCTTGGGGTCTTCTCACAAATCTATGGCCGTGTGGGACAGTGTTGAGGAAAGATTGCGCAAAAGACTTGCCCTTTGGAAGAGATATTACAATTCAAAAGGGGGCAGAGTGACCTTGATCAAAAGTACCCTTGTGAGTTTTCCCCTTTATCATATGTCTATGGTCAAATTGACAATGTAGATTAGGAGGTTTGAAAGGGTGCTCTTTATGAGAGTAAGTCTTCCCCCTTTTGAAATGTGTTGCCTCTTTTCAATTTTTAATTTTCTCTGAACCTTTCTTCCACCCATCCACATTGAAGCAGGAGTTACAAACGCACGATGGGAGGCCCAAGTAAGTTGTTAGGAGGTTCCCAGTTTGCACCCCAACTAATTAGCCAAGAAAACTAGATCCCCCACATTTCCAACTGGCATAATGGAGCTCTTATCTAGATTGATATTTAACCTGGAAATGGCCTCAAACCAAAGCATAATCCAGCTCAAATAGGCCAACTAATCTCTAGAATCCTTGCAGAAAACCAGGGTATCGTCTACGAACAACAAGTGATTTATTTGCAACTCATCCCCACTTCTATTCACAAACTTATGTCCTTGTAAAAAACCTTTTGAAGTTGCCTTCTCCATTAGGACTGCAAACACTTCCATACCAAGGACAAATGATCACCCTGTCTTAAACCCCTTAAGTACATTGAAAAACCAGCGGGGCTTCTATTACTAGGATAGAAAAGGCGTGGTAACACCTTTGTTTTATCTAAGACCCTTACTTGACCCCGAAACCCATCATCTTGCAAGACCACAGAGGAACTTCAATTTATGCTATCGCAAAGCTTTTCAATGTCCAATTTGCATAAAATGCCCCTCATAACCGCCATGGAATCCATCACCTCATTTGCTACTAGGGAGAAATCTTGGATTTGTCTTCCTCCTACAAACGCATTCTAAGCTTTATTTACCAAACTACTCATAACCCTCTTTAGTCTATTAGCAAGGACTTTTGCTAGCAGTTTATACAAGCTCCCCACCAAACTAATAGGACGAAAATCCTTTAAATCCTCTGCATCGCCCTTTTTAGGAATCATGGCAATAAATGTAGCATTTAAACTCCTAACAAACTTCCCAGTTTCATGGAAATCTCAAAACATTCTCATTACATCATCTCTTACGATATCCCAACACGATTGCCAAAACGTTACAGTGAGGCCATTCGGGCTAGGAGCCTTGTCACCATTTAGATCACTCAAAGCTGAAGCACTTCTTCCATTGAAAAAGGTATCTCTAGGCTAGAGGCTTCCATATCTTTCAGTTTGGAAAAGGTCATCCTATTAAAGGTAGCTCTCCAATCACCAGTATCCGTGAGAAGATCCTTGAAAGCATTGGCAATGTTCTGCCTTAGGGCTCTTTTCTCCATAAACCAAACACTAGATTCTCGACTTAGGGTGGCTTGCCTCTTATGGGAATTAGCCATCCTGTGGAAAAACCTTGTATTTTTGTCCCCTTCTTTGAGCGAAATCTCCCTAGATTTTTGTCTCCATGAAACTTCCTCCAATAGAGCCCATGTTTTGAAATCCTCTAAAGCTTCCACTTTGTCTTCCATCTCCCTTGTAGAGAGAGACTTCTCTGAGATTCAATTTTTTCCCAGTGAGCCACCTTCTTCAGGGAATCCTTCTTCCTCTCCTCCACTCTACCAAAAACTTCTTTGTTTCACCTTTTGAGCCTAACTTTTAAAGCTTTAATCTTCTACATTAGAATATAGCTGCCTACCCTAGAGACCTCTGTACTTTGCCACCATTCATGACAGTGATGTAGACCATGACCTTTAGCCATGTTTTGGATCTCAGAAGGCATTGGCCCTCTTTTGTTCCCACCTTTAACCAGACAGGAAGTGGTGCAGAGTGGTTTTAGGTAACAAGCTTTGGGCAGTGCCTCTAAAAGAGAGATCCCAATCATCAGATATTAAGAACCTGTCTAGCCTTGCCATTCTTTGATTGTTCAAACCCCCTGACCAGGTGTGGAGTCCCCCTTTAAGAGGGATATCCTTCATATCTAGCTCATCAATAACTTGGGAAAATCTCCTCATTGGCCTTGTGATCCTACCTGTTTTGTTTCTTTCCTCAAGGAACTGAATAATATTAAAGTCCCCACCTATGACCTAAGGATCCCCCCATAGGCCTTTAATTGCCCCTAGCTCCTCCCAAAAAATGTCCCTATTCTCCCCAGATGTTGGGCCATAGACACACTTAAAAACCCACTTGAAATCATCTTCACAGTTTTGGAATTTGCAGGAAAGCGAGAATTGGCTTTCCTCAACCTCCAGTAACTGAAGCACGCTAGAGTCCCATAAAATAAGAACACCTCCCGATGCCCCCACAGCATTACTTGCAGCCCAATCCACAAATCTTCCCACACCTAAACTCCTAATCATACCACGAGTAATCCCTTTAACATGCCTATAGCACATATACAGGATTTTTTTTTTTTTTTGTCTTGAGAGGTGTGTGTCCCTCTCTATGTTCTCTGTGTTTTATATGGCATGTTACACATTCAAGAAAGGATCTGATATGCATGAATAACCTGATTGAACCTCGCTTCCTTTCCAGAAGCTCCATTTCCAAGGTTCCCATGATCCTTGATTGTCCACTCTAATTTTTTTATTTCCCTATCAAACATAGTGGAGCCATTTACCCCTTTGCCTTTCACCTTAATTCTTTTCTGATTTACTTTGGTCATCAACTACAGAAATTCACCCTCAAAGTCGTCGATCAACCTACCCAAACAATCACTGAATTTCTTGAGGCAACTTTCCTCCCAATACAGTTCTGCTGGTTCCCCATCTTCACTAACAAGATCCTCAACTCCTTTTTGACATCCTTGGGAATCCTCTTTCACTACTAAGTCGTTGCTTAATAGTATGTTTTACTCACCCTCCCCATCTGGCATAACCACTCTTAGTGGTGTTTGAACAATAGGCATGCCCCTTCCATTCAACTCACATTCCTCATCAATAGAAGAAACCCATTGACCAAAGAGTCTCTTTGGAGTAGAGCCTCGGTCTAAAAGAGAAGAAGAAAAAGAAAGGACTTTCCGTCGAAAACTCTTCTTCTCTAGAGTCTTCTCCAAACTCGACCCCACATTTTCCAACTTCCGCCTCTTCTTCTACAAACCTAGTTGGATTGGGGCTTTTAATAAAGCATTTATCCCTTGGGCCTGAAGCAAGGCCTCCTAAAGAAATAGGATGCTACAGTGGGTTAGGCTTATCTTTTGACAGCCCAACACTTAAGCCTTGATCCTCTCCCTTGCCCAAAACACTGGACTCAGATAACTTAGGCTCATTAAATGGGCTTTGCCTCCCCAACCCAAAAACTCTCTTGAATGGGCAAGCCAAAGTTGGTATTCATCGGAATTTCTTGCTTGGGTCGGATCCCACTTATCCACCTCGGCTACAACGTCGAAGACCCAATTGACCCCTCCTTTCAGCCGTCCTGTCCCTCTAAAGCCTCTTGCTAGTCATCATTATCATTTTAAGCCCAACTCCACTTGCGTTGGCTAGCGCATGGGGGGGCTTCTTCTTCAACCTCTCTTCCCTGTGTTGCTTCCCTTTCCTTGCCCTTTGCGGGACCGGGCTTGCAACCCCGAGGTGCTCCACGGACACGAGTTCGTAACTACGATCACACCCAGCGTTCGAGGCATGGATAGCTCTCCTTTCCTCCCAATCTCACCAAGATCCGTGCCCAAAGCAATGTCGTCTTCATGGAAGTTTCTTTACCCAGAGCCAAAAAACCTCCACAACTATCTCCAATCCTCTTAAAAATCTCGTTTTTACATAGATGCAAAGGGAGACCTACCACGCGAATCCAAGCTTCCTTCACCACCTCCTTTCTTTTCATGCACCTTGACTCAGGGTTCCACCATTCAAGCTATAGAGAACTCCCCTCGAAACTTCTTCTTCCAACCTCGAAAACCCATTTCGCATCTTTCGAATATGCAAATTCAAAAAACAGTAGATCATTGTTCAGATGGACCACCTTGAGATTATCCTTGAGACGCCATGCCCTCCTTGCCCACTCTTCCACTTCCAACACCGTTGGAAAAAGATATGGGGGTTTTTTCCAAGAACCCACTAAACATTATTTTAAGACGCAGTGGTCCCCCTGTCATGTAATCTCCCACATTCACCCAGGCAACATTCGTCGGACCTTTGCTACCTCTTATGCCTTCTTACAAAGCAGGAACTTGAGCCGGAATTGAGACAACCCTTGAAATTCCTTTGAGAAACTTCTCACCCCTCTCCCCGGTCTTCCCCTTTATCCCAAGCCCCCCAAGTTTGTCCATCAAAACCGTCCAACCCTTTAACAAACCATTGCCTTCAGGGAAGAAAAGTTGATGCCTTTTTCCATCCCTATCAGTGACTAAACAAAGGAGAAAGCTTCCCGCCTCATTTTGGCGATTCTCCAGTTTATAGAATCTCCTATTTTCCTTCCAGTTGAAAGCCATACCGATATTGCTCTCTCTTTGCAAAAGTTCCAGCCTCCTTGATAGATGCTTGAGACCAACCTCTTCGAAACAAATCCACTACACAAAACCTCTCATTCGTTTCTGATTTTCCCTTTTAGCTTGTTCCCTCCTCCTTTCATCGAGATTTCGAACGATTTGGAGTCGACGGAAAACTACCTTCTGTTTCCCTTTCCATTTACATTGACTCTAAATGTGTATTTTAAAATAAACATTCAATAAAAAAAAAGTAAAGAAATCATATGAATTTCAATAAATAATTATAAAATTCAAGAATAAAAGTTTTTAGAAATGAAATTAAAGTCTGTTATATGCATGCCTTTAATAAGGCCCATGTTTTGGATAGTGAGGCGCTGAGCTAGGGAGTGGTTGTGCCTTGATCATAGGCACGCCTTTTAAAACTATGTTCTAGAGGATTCCTTGGATGCTTATATAGGTGAGAACCCTATTTGATGCAGATGCAATGTAGGTTATCTTTGATGTAGTTCTTGTCAAGTTCAATATGCTTACATTGATCATCTTGTACGGGGTTATTTTTAATCTCAATAGTTGCTATATTATCACTAAAGAGCATTGTCGGTTTCTTGGGACCAAGCTGAATCTTTCTTAAAAGAATCCTTAGCCAAGTAAGTATTTTAGTTACATAATGGAGTGCATGGTATGTAGCTTCTGCACTAGACAACGAGATCACATTTTGTTTCTTACACCTAGAAGTCACCAAATTTCTTTCTACAAGAGCCACATATCTTGAAGTACAATTTTTATCCAATTTGGATATGATAAAGTTAGAGTTTGTGTAACCATTAATATCTGGATGTTGAACACAATGCCTTTGCCCAGAGAGGACTTTAGATAAGGTTAAAATACTGTTTACTACATTCATTTGTTGGTCTCTCGGATCATGCTTGAATTGACTTACAATAGCGACTGCATATTGCAAGTAAGGTCTATTGTGGGTCAAATAGATTTACTTTCCCCCTATCTTTAATATCTTTCTTTGTTTGTTGGAGCCTGATTAGGATAGATAGACAAGTCATGATTTATTTTAATAAGAGTATCTATAGGCATGCAAGTGGAGTTATCAACTTTAGCTAAAAGATCTAATGAATACTTTCTTTTTAAGAGGAAAAGTCCTTGCTTGGATTGAGACACCTTGATGCCCAAGAAGTATTTTAGGGCACCCACGTCCTTTGTTTTAAATTTCTTGGCTAGATGCTCCAAAGCTTCTTAATTTTTGTAGAGTTACTAACTATAACACTCAACAACATAAATAAAAAGTAAAGTAATGTCATCACCATCGTAAAATAGAGTGTGATTTGCTATAGCTTGTTTAATACCATACTCCTTTTATCGAGTAGCTCACCCTACCAAAACATTTTCCTTTGGCGACTGCTTCAATTCTAACATACCCTTTTTTTAGTTTTAAGTTCTTGGAGAGGACCTTATTCCATTTTTGCATTTGTGATGCATTCTATGCTTAATGATCCTTAAGAGTGATTGTTCCTTTTTTGGTTCTAATTATCTCTCCTTCTCCTTCGTGCTTTCATCTTTTCCATATTTTAACCTTGTTACTTTTTTCTTTAATGTGAAAAACTAATATGCAATTTTGTTAAAGACGTTTTGAGTTGGAATTTTCACTCAACCACCTTTATCGCTCACAATAAACTTGTTATTTGAGACTGTACCTTCCAAAAATTTTTTGGATACTTTCAATTTATTTCAATCAACATTTCAAATGGTGCTATCCGCTGCAAAGGAATTCTAAAAATTTTGACTTTGTTTAACTTTAAGATTATGTTTAGATCAATCTATGGACATAAGGAAAAAGATCAATGAAAGCCACCTCATCATGGTTGGTTGTAATGGAAAAAATGGGTAAAGAAAAGCAAAGGAAAGGAAAGGAAAGGAGGAAGATTTTTAAGTCTTGTTTGAAATCTATTTTTGAGAACAGCTTTTTATTCTTTAAAACTCAAAAAGGCAAGAAAATATGTTTGACAATTAGAAGACATAAAACAAGGGCCTGTTTGGTTACAGTTTTTGAAAACTGTTTTTTGTTCTCAAAAACAAGTAGAAGATCAAGGAAAACATGGAGAACACGTTTACATTTTTTTTTTTGTTCTGAAAAAGCACGAAGCATGAAAGCAATTTAGAATGCAAGATCTGCAAAGAGCAATTTATGAAAATACCAAAATGGCGTTACTTGTGTTTTGAACTGTTCTCAGGAAAAGTTTTCAAAAACAGGAACCAAACAAGCCCCAATATTTTGTTCTTAAAAACATAAAATAAAATGTTTTCGGATAACATCTTTTAGCTGTTTTTTGTTTTAGAAAAATAATTATACAAATATGGAAAATGATTAAAATAAAGTACTACAAATAGAAGTTATTTTTAAAACATTTTACAAAACATAGAAAATAGGTTAAAAACATTTTAGATTCCTAAGAAAACTTTTGTGTAACAAAAGATCAAAGACTGGTTTTCAAAACTTGCTTTTCATAGCTGCTTCTTAAAATTCTTTGCAAACAAAGCCTATATCTTTTTCTCTGATAAAAAAAAAGTCTATATCTTTGTCCTCCGCATCTTCTATGAAAGAAAGTGAGAAAGTCGGTGAAAAGAAAGGGGAAAGTTCCATTGGGCTGGATCAAACACCATTGTCCTATTCCCTCATCTGCAAAATTCTAACACCATTGTCCATGGCTTTGCTCTACCATCTCCGTAGCATCATCACTTCAATGGTTTTATAATGCTTCCAATCACTACCACTGTCACCCTTTTGCTATTTGAATACTTGGAGCTATCCACTATCTTCCCTATCTTCTCCAACTTATCCTTCAAAGATTTATCAAAACCACTAGCCTCTATTACATAAAGATTGATCAGGTGCTTTGGAACACATGCTAGGATTTTTAGCATTTATCATGTGTTTTTGGCTTAATTTGGGATTCCTTTTCCTTTTTCCTTTTCATTTACCTCTTCTTTCTTACAACTTTCGACATCCAAAACAAGCACAATGTTGTCATAAAATTGTTTAGAAGTACTGTCATAGATCTTCATTAATGATTGTGTTTTTTTCTTTGCACTGATCTGTCATTGCACAAATTGTGACAAATTGATGGTTGAATATACATTTCTCTACTGATTTATGCTCTAAAATTTGGAAGTTGTAAAATAATTTATTTTTCAAACTTTGAATAGTTTATGAAAAGTTCATGAAATATAGTAGCGAGCCATTTACTGTTGCAAATGGTTTATCTCATGTTGATTTGAGGACAAGATGAGGACTGTTGGGATCTCATTCATTTCTGCTCCTCCTTTTTAGCCTCTTTCTCCACAACATTTAAGGTCTTTCCTCGCTTTTTATCCAAACCAGTTGGTATTTGATATGTAGATCAAACGTTTTGGGGTAAGGAGAGGCATTCCCTCATTAGTATTTCTTGATGACTTGTTTTTTATATTTCCATGTGGTACTGTGTGTATTGGTGTACTTAGCTTTTGGAGGTTTCTAACATAGTTTTTGCTTCTTCTTTTTTTATTATTTTTATTCTTTATTTTGGGAGGATTCCTCATCCTTGTTTTGTATTTTTTTTGTCCATATCTATTACTCTCTCTCTCTTTTTAATCACAAAGAAGCCTGACGCTTAATACTTAACTTTTCTGATGTGATATGCTTTTATTTTTCTTTTAAATTTGCTTATCCTTATACTCTAATAATTTGTCTTTTTGTGTTGGCTTTGAAAATCAATCAAAAGTGTCTTTAGGTTTTCATTATACTTCTTTAGCTGTGCAGATTATTTGACTGTTATCCCTGAACTTCTTTGTGTTCCTGTTGATTTTCTTTCAGATGGCCAATGTACAGTGCCCTAGGGATACTCACTTTTGGTTGTATGATGATGGATCTTATGAAGAAGAAGGCCAAAATAACATAAAAGGAAACATATGGGGAAAGGTGCATTTGTAATCCCTGAATATTGAATAACATTTTACTGTAGTTAAATTCAATTTTGAATGGTTCCACTGCCTTAGCCAAAAAGGAAAAGCATTAAACAGTTTCGGTGTGATTTTTGCTAGGCAGGCATCCAGCCGTTTCATTTCTTCATTATTTTCATTGCCTGTACCATCAGCAAATTTTCAAGGGCCAAAAGATGATCAAACCTCATTTTCAAGTAGATCTGTGGTTGAATATTTGGAGCAGGGAAGAGTTCAGAAACTTTTGTTATTTGGGTTGGAAGGGTCTGGAACCAGCACTCTCTTCAAGCAGGTAAAGTTCATACATTTACTGTGTTGGTTGCCTATTTGTTTGCAGTACGAGAGTGCTTTTCAAATCTTAGGCATTTTTGGTAGTGTAAATACAATGAACATGTCTGATTATTTGATAATGACTTCCAAACGCGGCATTATATTTTCTGCTGTCTTCTTTTTTCTATTCAAGTGGTCAGCATTTGGGTTTACCGTGGGAGTAGGGCAGCCTGAAAATGTTCTGTTTAACTAGTTAACTTATTCATTCTTCTTTATGTGGAGCAGGCAAAGTTTTTTATATGGAAACAAGTTTACTGAACAAGAGCTTCAGAATATCAAACTTATGATTCAAAGTAATATGTACAAATATCTCAGCCTTTTACTCGGGGCCGTGACGATTTGAAGGAGGCATTGATGGAAAAGAAAATATAATAATGTTTCTGATGCTGAAGGGTCTGATCCAGGTCTCAATATCAATACACACACACATATATATATTCTTGCACTGCTCTTTTCTAATCTAGCGGAGGCATCAATTTTTCATATCCCAACAACTTTATTCTGGCATCATGTCTTTTCCTTAGATTCAGGACTTTTGAATTGCCCTATAGAGAAGTCTGATTTGGTCATGTAGTCATAGCTTGGTCTTTTGTTTCATGGGAAAGGCATTGGAAGTGACATTTTTATGCATTTGGCAGATCTTTCGGTCTCATCATGGTTTTTAAGAAGTAATTTGTTTTGAATATGTAATAACCCCACCATACACCCCTACCATAGTGATGTGTTTATATAATATGTAGGTTTGCTGAAATATTAGTGGTAGCAATTCTAATATCCCATTTAGATAATACTGCAAGCAAGCATGTAATTTTAGGTGGTATAGGTGCTTATGGTAAATATATTTACATGCAAAGTAGATCATTATAACTGCAAAACTTAGATCAGTCTAGCACTGCAAAGTAGACAATTATTGCACCACAGAAAAAAATGAATGATCTGTGCATCTTAAATAATAGACACAACATTTAGTTAGGAAAAGTGAAAGAAAGAAAGAAGAAAGAAAGTAGACTTTAATTAATTTTACAGAAGTTGATAACATCTTTTGAATACTAGAACGAATCATCTATATATTCTTAGTGTATTATTTTCCACATGCACTATTATAAGAAGGCTCATCACATAAAATAGACCTTGGAAACTGCATAGAAACCCCAAGGGATGGGTCAGAATATTGGTTTTAAGGCGGATAGCGAAGAGGACAGGTTCACTTGACTAATGTAGAAGGCCGCCATATGTGAATTTCAATTTGAGTAGCCAGGAGATTGGAGAATAAGGAGTGGAGAAGGCTGATAGATCTTCTTGCTTCCCTTGAAAAACAAAATAGGTGTTTTTCATTTGCCAAACAGGTAAGTTTATACTTCTTATGGTCTTAAGCGCTTCAAACACACTCTACAATGGTTCTTGGGTCATAAACTAGGGATACACAATCATATATTCTTCTCAGAAATTTATGTCCTTGTCCTGGTAATAGGAAAATCAAATTGCAAATGGCTCTAACACTACCATTGCAAATTATGGAATTGTTACTTTTTCCCTCTCTTCTTCTAAGAAAGTATGTTGCATGTTCCTTAATTATTTTTCAATCTTTTGTCTATTTATCAAGTTACTAAAAAATATAATGTTTGCAGCAATTTAATGTGAAAGTGCATCTTTATGCGGTGATTTGGAAGAAGTGGAAGGAGAAGTGTGTATATGGAGGCATTGTTGGGTTTTGATGATGCTTTTGGCAGGAATAAAGTTTGTAGGTTGAAGAAAACTTTATGAGCTAAATCTATCTCATAGAGCATGGTTTAGAAGATTTTCTAAGGTAATGTTGAAGATGAAGTATGAACAAAGTCAAGGAGATCATACATTTTTCACTAAACCCTCGGCTTTAGAGGAAGTTACAACATTTATTGTGTATGTTGATGATATAATTGTGATGGATAATTGATCCAATGGAAATGCAACTTTTTAGAAACTGGTTAGCTGAGGAATTTGAAATAAAAGAGCTTGGAAAGCTCAAGTACTTCCTAGGAATTGAAGTGGTTTGATCAAAAGAAGAAATAGTTGTGTTGCAACAAAAGTATGAACTTAATCTCCTTAAAGAAGTTGGAGTGTCCGGATTTATGCCTATAATGAGGCAATGATAATCCACTGGTGGATTGATGGAGATATTAGAGGTTAAAGTTGGCAAGTTAATTTATACCTTCCACTCATAGCTGGATACAACATGTGTAATGAGTCTAACAAGCCAGTTCATGCACAATCCAAAAGACTTTCATTTTCAAGTAGCTTAAAGAATTTTACCATCTCAGAAATTTTGTTTAAGAAAGGTGCAAAACTAAGCCTTGAAGCATACACAGATGCTGATTGAGCTTGGTTAGTTGTGGACAAAAGATCCCCTGATTAATAGTGATTGATAGGACCATCAAACTCTCCTTAGTGGGTGACATGAGTTTGTAAAACCCATTGAAGCCCATGATCTGTGAGTGGGTGACATGAGTTTGTTAAGAGTATATCAATGGATGGGTCGCACCAAAAGTTCTGTCGTGATAAAGGGGTACTTGGTTGCGTCTGGTTGAACATTTGGGTTAGGAAGGTTATTTATGGAGTCGATTCAAGCTTTGTTAAAATATCAATCGATTGGTTTCAATTAAACAATTCAATGCATTATAAGCGGCATGAATTATTGCTGGGCTGTGCAGAATTATCAAGTGTTATGGTTTTCTTTTTCCCTTCTTTTTTCATTTGAAATCTTACCATAATTTGCTCCTTATCTGCAGTGTTATTGACTACAAGCTTACAGCATTATCTGTATGATTTTCCTCTTCAATTCATACAATGTTTATCCATTCATTATTAGTAGAAAGCTTTTGCAAAATTAGAACAGCCCCCTTAGTTTCCTGTTTGCAAAATTACAAAATTTTCTCCTTTCTTTCTTGTTATTTAGTAAATTTGCATTGTGTGAAACATAAAAGATTCTCATGCAAATAAAAAGTCTTCTCCTTGTAGGACTTATGTCTTGAATGACTGACTTTGATATGAATTTAGGTGAAACAGGAGTTGATCAAAGCAAGCCATGCATCTATTCAATCAACCAAAGTTCAAACATTTTTTCTGACTGGTTACTAAATCATGGCTATAGGAGACTTTGATGCTTGTTTCCCTGCTGCAACACGTGAATATGCTCCTCTTGTAGATGAGCTTTGGAAAGATCCTGCCATTCAGGAAACTTACAAGAGAAGAGAGGAGTTGCTTTTTCTTCCTGATGTTGCTAAATACTTCTTGGATCGGGTATGGGTTCTGTGCTCTTCCCCATTGTTTCATCAAGAAAATATGTGTAGTGTGTCACTTCTGTTTACCTTCTGGTGCTTCATATTTTGATTATTTTTCTGCCCGTTGTTTAGTTAATCCTTCAATACTGCAACATACTCAACAGCATAGGTTGATGCCAGCTATGTCTGATTGGCTACTTGCTACATGAATCTTTTTTCCCTTTCTGAAGTATAAATTGATAACCTCCATTAGATAACTTGGCTATCATCCTTTTTCTCTGTAATGTACTTCTTAGAGCTATTTATTTAATAGTATGTAGTAGTTTTGTTTTAGTTACCATTTCTCTTTCTACCTATTCACTGTATTAAAATTATTCTCTTTCTTTTTTGGAATAGAATAAGTTGAGGCCTGTTTGGTTCATGTTTTTTGAAAACTGTTGTGAGACAGTTTTGAAAACATAGCTACCATTTTGGTGTTATCTGAAAACTGTTCTTTTTTTTTGAATTTAGTGTTTTATGTGTTATGTGTTTTTCATAACAAAAAAAAAACTAGGAACCAAACTTGTTCTCCCTGTTTTCCATTTTCTCCTTGTTTGTGAGAACAGAAAACAAATTTCAAAAACAAGAACCAAACAAGCCCTTAATTTCCATTTCTTTTTATTAGGTCTGTCTAAATTCTAATGGTGTCATATCATTTTCCCCAAGTGTTAATAATAAGAAACCTAGATTTTCTCTCTTTGAATCTTTTAGATTTCCCTTCATTAATACATTCTATCTCTTTGTGTTGTTTGTCTTCTTCTGTGTAACATTGACCTATGGTCTCTCTTTCTCTCTCCCTGCCCTTGCCCCCCCTTCCCCCTTTCTTGCCAGTTTCTTTAGTCTTCTCTCAAAGGAAGAAAGAAACAGGGGGTGCCTGCAACAATAAAGCGTGGTATTTATCAGGGACTGCTCATGCAAGGTGATTGCTGAATGTGCAGCAGAAGGAACTGCTTTATGAGGATTATGTGCCCAAGGTTCATAATCAACTCACACCTAAGTTGTACACAATTTCATGTTAACAAATTAGAAGCTGATGTTGCCCATTGAACCTTTCTTTGCAACAAAGTTTAATGTGATTTAAGGATGGATGGTCAACTTTTTATTTATTTATTTATGTGTATATATATATATATATATATATATATATATATATGTATATACTCTCAACTGTTTTTTTTTTTTTTGGGGGAAATTGGTTTGTGAAGCCATGGCAAGTTGATGCAGAGACTATCTCATTTGGGTCAAATTATGCGTTGAATGCTGAAGGTTTTCTTCACTCCATGGGGAATGAGTTACCCGAATATAAGGAAGATGGGAAAATCTCCTTAACAAGCTAGAACAAAAATTATGGAGTTTAAGGAAAGTGGAGTGGCATATTCTCGTGAGGAAGACAATCTGTCTGTAGAATTCTGTGGAAAGCCGTGAAAGTCGTATGTAGGTCTTGAAGGGAGATCTTTCATATCTTTATGGATCCACCCTACAATATGGGGTCAAAAAGCCAAAATAAATTATTTTAACCCACCCTTATAAAGAGAAAAGTGATTTTTGAACCCCTTTCATCGTTACCCTTTGAAGGAGTTTAAGTTGTTCCATGAACTTACTAGGGGGCTGACTTTGTTGGTGATATTATGATGCCTGTAATAAGAATTGTGGGACTGGATTCTGTGAGGCCCAATTTACAATGGGTCTTTTGGTAGCTTCTGCATGGTTGAAGAAAAGGATAATCTCTTTCATATTATGTTACATTCTGATTTACAATATGCCAATGTGTCAATCTCTCTCTTGTGTGAAAAACTATTTGCTTGGTATCTTACCTGTACTGGAACTCTCCAAATCCCTAATGATCTTTTATCGCGTGTATACCGGGTGGGTTGGAACCTGATCAATCTTGGCTTGTCTGAATAGATGGTATCAAAGCTCTAAATTTGTCAGACAGTTTAGAAAAAGACCATCAACGTACTCTTCGCTCTTCTGACATTAAACACACCTATTGCAATTAGGTTTTAAGGGATTTGGAAGACACAACAATTAGGTTTAAGGGATTTGGAAGGTCTTCTTAACTGTAAGATGTCCTTGACATTTACCTCTTCTTACATGCCACTATCCAAACAAAGGTTCTAACCTTAGATGAGGCTTAAGATTTCCATATATATATTTTGTTAAGAAGCATGATACTCATAATGAACCCAAATCCTACAAGCTTAAGCTTTTAGGAGAGTTGGTCGTTTAACATGATATCAAAGCTTGGTTTGGCGGGAGGTCATGGGTTTGAGCCACTTCTCTGCAATTTGAATATTTGTTCCTCATTTGTGTCTTTGAAAGTCTATAAAGGACTCTATTTGGTTTGTTTACAATACTCTTCCTTATGGGGGTATGGGGCTGCTTGTCGTGAGGAGGGTGTTAGAAGCATGATCTGTGTTGAACCCCGATCTTACAAGCAGGCTTTTGAGAGAGTTGGTGATTTAACATATTTGATTCGGGAGAGCTGAATAAAATCTGAAGTATTAAACAAAGCCTTTCTTCTCTTTCCTTTTTTTTTTTTTTTGATAAGTTGAAGTATTAGACAAATCCATGAAGAAAGATTCGACCGTGAATAATCCTGAAGAGTTCATGGACCATGTTGTTGCAGTTGGGATGGAGGAAGACAAGTGCATGCAAGTGAGGGATGACAAAAGTCTTTGAAGATGTTTAATCTTCCTATTCATCAGGTTGTGGCGAAAATTTAGATTCCAAGAACATGATGAAGAATGATAAGATAGTTGAAATGGTGGGATTTTTTTACTGTGACAACTCTACAAAGACATAACTTATCAAAAATAAATAAATAAATAAAATCTATAAAGACATAAAAATGGGGAGCACAGATGTTGATCCCACCATAAGTCTTCCTAAAAGAAAATTTCATCCTGCCACGTACCAAAAAAAAACCGAGTGTGTAACTTAGAGAGAATGTCTATGCAGTGGCCTATCAGGGGGGCTCTTGTGTGACCCCAAGACTATAATGTTAGTCTCATTCATCAGGAAATATTTAATAAATGTTTAAAATAACTATTGTCAAAAGTCCAGAAATTTCTATTGGAAACCTCTAATTCGGTCCCCTAAAAGAGCATGATTCTGCATTGAGATCAACCTCAATCCTGAACCTTCATACTCCTTAGTTTTACACACTGAGTTGCAACCTAACGAGATGAGCTTTTATACCATCCTCAACTCCTGACCAGAGGAACCTCTGTAGCAATTTCCCAGGCATTAGTTTCATTGAATCTAGAAAAGAGATAAGAAATGGTCTGGGATGTGGGATAAACGTGTTTGAATTAGAGCGGTTCTATCTCTTAGAGATAAAAAAGGTACTTTTCCATCTATCTAGTATTCCTTGAAACCTTGTCAATCACAGGGTCCCTAAACACAACTACCTTTACGTTCCCTCCTAATGGAATATCTAAGTAAGTTAAAGGCCATGGCTTAGTATTCAAGCATTGAAGCCAACTTGATAATCAAATCTTAACTTGTGCTCGTTATTGTTATAGTCTTGTTATAGTGTTCTTTGTCTAAATTGATCTTAACCCTTGATAACTTCCTAAACCAAGAAGATTATTTTATGGTTTTGCAATCAAAGGAGAAACCATAATCCTATCCTCTTACTCTAGGAAACCTCAGCAAGAACGTCTCCTTAGTTTCACATCAGCCTACATATTACATCTACAATTAAAGTAAAAAGAAATGGGGAAATAGAATTCCCTTGTGTTTAACCTCAAGTTACCTTAATCCTTTCCTTAGCATTTTCATTTACAATGACTACAAAACTTGATGAGGGCAAACATCCCATTATCTAGGACTTCCATCTTGTACTATACCTCTTTGCTCTAGTACATGGCCCAAATAACCTAATCCACATAATTACATATTAAAAGAAAACCTAATCGACACAATTATAATCCTTCTCAAAATTTATTTTCAACACCATCTTGTCCTGTCCAGTATGTATTTTGTTGTTCATCATCACTTCATTAACATTAGAATCGAGTCCGAAATTTGTTTGCCCTCCACAAAAGCTCCTCAGGAGATGTGCATGGTTTCCCAAGGATTTGATTTGAAGCATTAAAACCTCGGAAATGATCTTGTATAAACTGCGACTAGATTAAATGTCTGAAATTTGAAATTTTGTTGGTTTCTCATTATTTTGGCTCAAGGCTTACAGTTGCATTACTGCTTTGTTTTGAGAGCCTGCTATTATGGAACTCTAAGAACACCCCTGTAGATGCTCTTTAATCACATCCACTCCTGAACACTGAAATGGAAAAATTGGGTCCATGGTTCAAGGGGTAATTTTATTGAATACTCCTGTTTTGCTCCCAACATGGCTGTTTAAGGAAGGTATCTTCAGGTTTAGGTTTTGACTCCTTCCTTGAATCTATTGAATACTCCTGTTTTGCTCCTGCAACATGGTTGTTTCATTTGGTTGATTTATTTTTATTTTTTTTAAAAGAGGTAATTTCTGCCACAGTTTTACTTTTGATTGATGTCTAATTGTTTTTTTTTTCTTTTTTCATTGTTTATTAATGCTGTGTTCGATTGTTTATACGTGATGTTAAGATCCCTTTACTTAGTCCCATATCCTAAATTTGGAGCACTAAGGGATTAAATATCCAGACACATGCCAGCAGCAACTTAGATCAGCTCCAGAATCAAAGCAACACAGACTGATTACACCACTGGCAATCTGTCTGATGAATGTTCTGATTTCATTTGATATGATCACAGGCTAATCAAATTCAACATCTAGGCCTATCTGATCCATTAATAATGTAGTCCCATCGCAAATTATAAAATATGTCTATATAACATGTTAAAATTTGAAATTTGTAGTATCAAACATTCTTTATTATGTATTCTATCATCATCTATATTGTATTTTATTCTCTTCAACTCATCTGTCCAGTACACAGCAATGTGACCATTAGATCAGGTGTGTGCAATTGGTTTTGAAGTTGTAATATAAGAAATGTTGAAACCGACCGTATCTGATTTAAAGAGTCTGTCAAGATTGATTTATACAGGTTCTTATATTTGCTGCATCAGTATGGCCTATCTTCGCTTTCTTTATTACTGCTAATAGGGAAACTGCTTCAAGTATAAAAATGAATTTTGCTTGCCTATGGATGGGGAGAGAACAATGAGCGTGGTGGAGTGACTCCACACCTAGTTTTTCTTTATCATGCACAAACTCTCACTAGGTTTACTTATATTATGACGAGGCCTCCTGTATTTTTTTTTTTTTTTTCTCCTGTAGGCTATTGAGATATCAAGCAATGAGTATGAACCTTCACAGAAAGACATTTTATATGCCGAAGGAGTCACTCAGAGCAATGGTCTTGCCTTCATGGAATTCTCATTTGATGATCGAAGCCCCATGTCTGAGATACATGATGAGAATTTAGAATACCCACCTCCTCCATCACCCAAGTAAAATATTCATTTTCGTTAGCTCCAACAAACAGTGTATCTTCTGTTTTGTTTTGTCTAGTTTCATTTCATAGTTTCGGAGAAACCAAATTTTGATTCCTGATTGTTTCGTTTTTCTTCGTGTCTCAGGTACCAACTAATCCGAATAAATTCTAAGGATTGAAGAGTGGCTGCAAATTGGCTGACATGTGAAGATGTAAGGGCAGTGATTTTCTGTGTTGCCTTAAGTGAGTACGACCACATGTACAGTGATAGCGCAGGCTGTCTTTATAATAAAATGCTGGCAAGCCGAGATTTGTTTGAGAGTTTAGTGAGGCACCCTTGCTTTAAAGATAAATTCGCTAGTTCCTCCTCAACAAATATGATGCATTCGAAGAAAAGATAAACCGTTCTCCGTTAAGAGTTTGTGAATGGTTTGAGGACTTTAGTCCAGTAAAACCACATCACAACAATCAATCCTTGGCTCACCAAGCATATTATTACGTGGGCCATGAAATTCAAAAAGGATCTTGTATCATTCCATCAGCATTCAGTTGTTTGTGCAAACCAGTTCGGAGTGTTTCAGTGGATGAAGCTTGGCATATAAGGGAGGTTCTCAAATGGGAAGAAGACAAGGATGATAATACGTAATGGTGATAGCTGGGATGAGTCATTTTATAGTACAGAGCTAAGTTCTCACCTATATTAGTGTAGCAAGAGGAAAGAGGTAGTAGTAGAGCCCCATACTTTTGAAGACATCACACTCCCTGTTATTCTTTTCCCAGGCTGCTCATGCCATGGCTGTGGCTATTATGTTCCATTGATTACACGCGTTTAAGAGTAATCTTCTTCATTCAAACTCATCTTGATTCCGACGTTTAGGGGGTTAGTTTTTTGTCTGTACAGTACAATTGATTTGAATATTATTAAATAAAACATCTTACTGTACATTTTGAATATTGAATATTAGACAACAATAGGTGATTGAGTTCTACACCTAATTCATCGTCATACACGGAATTCTTCAACAATGATGCCTTTTGTTTGAATATTTCAAAGGTGGGGCTAATTGTTGAAGCATGTTCACACTAAAAATAATTTTTGCAGCCTGTGGTATTTAAATAATTTTACGGTCCAAATGATGCGGAATGAGCCGACTAGATATGCCTAGCCCAAGCCATGAGAGTCCAACCCAATCCGATAAATCCTAACTCAAGAAGACGTTAATATGAGGTTTATTTCTCAAAGTCTAATAGTTATTTCTCCAGCCTATGAAAATTTTAAATTGAAGGAATAGCTCGATGACTATGCAAAGTAAATATTATAAAGACACGCAAGAACATATGCAGAGAGGTTGAAGATCTAGCAAGCCAAGGTAGTGGAAAAAGTCAATGACACGTGTAAAAGTGAAATCAAAGGACTATGGGACGGAGTACACAAAAGAGTATTCACCAAGTAACAACAATGGGTGCGCTTCTAATGGGAAAGCTGGGAAGAGCAAGCCCAAGGAAGGAGTTAACTGAAGCAGTTGGCCCTAGTGGGAGAGTGGGACGGTAGTTGAGGAAGAATGTGAAGAAGAGAACATGTGTAGTCACATGAACTTCTATAAAAGGGAATCAAAGCTTCAGAGCAAGAGACCGATGATTGAACACTCAAGACCGATGATTGAACACTCAAAACCGAGTAAGAGCATTTCAACATTTCTACAACTTCAGTAGCTGTCTTTTCCAAAATTTTAGCTTAGTTTTATATGTTTTTTTTTTCCAAGCATTTTGTTACTTCAAAGCTTTCTTGCTTCAACATTTTACTGCCCAATTCTATAATGAATTCCATTATTTTCAGCTAGTCCGCTAGTCTCCTTTGTAACTTTCAATTCAATCTATGCAATCTAATTTTCAAGGTATTTTTCCGCTTAGAATCTAAGGAACTGTCAAGGGAACTAGGGGTGTGACGACTTGCGCCCCCGTAACTGACCCGACCTGGAGGCCGAACCGGATCCGGGACGCAATCCTCTTTTCGAATCCAATTCATTTTTCTTTTATCAGTAAAACACATTTCCAATGCTCATTTTGTAAAGGATATTTATCTTTATGAAAATATATTTGTATATACTAATTCAACTTAAAGGAGGCCTATCATTTTGTTTTCAATACACATTTTCCATTAAATATGGCATTACATGCCCATTTGGTTAATTTATCACCTTTATACATTACGACATTATAAGTCATTTCCAATACCAAAATATTTACAAAAAAAAAATCAGAGTTTGTACAAAAAGTATCAAATATATTTCATGAATGTAGGGTCGGAGCTTTACTCAACTGTGAGGCCTTGATGTTGACTCGAATTGTCATGTCTTTTTCCCTTCGCACTGCTCTCACCCTGGCACTCCACGCCGATGGTAAACAACGCTACAAGATTTTCACGCCAGCGTTTCGATACGCGCCTCTCTTCATTTCATTTTAAGTAAATCATGCATTTTTCTAAATCGATGCCTTGTTAATTTTTTCAATGACCAATGCGGTACAATATAAGATATATATATATATATATATATATATATATATATATATATATATATATATATATATATATATATATATATATGTATTTGTATTTCTGTGATACATTCAAATTACACCATTGGTCATTTCAATCATGCGCTTTCTATTATGCAATAAATCATTCAAACACAAATCATGCATTTCACAATTTTCTTTTCATTTTACCCCTTAAGCGAATTTAACTCATGCTTTGCGGCACAGATAACGAATCAATTCGCACGGTCCCACTAGGTTGCGTGCCAAGATAAAAAGGCTGGATAAACAAGATGTCCCACCGAGCCGCTGACGTGCTATTAAAAATCATTTTGTGAACACTACCGATACTATCCCGCTGGGCTACAGATCGGAGTGACACATCATTACGTTCGGCGTAGTACTGCTCATTTGACCCTTATTGGTATACCAATCTATTCTTAACTCGAATTTAACGGTTAACATTCTATTAAGGGCATTCAAATCATTCATAGCAAAATATAGTATAGTATGTACATTTATACAAACAATTCATTTTCAATACTCATGCAATTTTTCATGCAAATCATTTCACAATCAATTTTCAAATCAATTGAAACAAACCAATATGCGCTTATTCTTATAAATCATTTACACCTAAATCATTTTGTAATCATTCAAAACACTTTGAAATTAGAGAGAGAGAAGTGGAGAACAAACTCCAAAATGGAAACAAAAAGAGAGTCGAAGAACAACCAATTCACAGGCTCAAATGGAGCACACATGCACATTCAGAGGAAACTTTAGATTTATTTCTGGTCAAAAAACACAAAACCGAAACAAAGAAGAAGTGTGAAGAACAAACCCAAAAAGGTTATCTCTCTTCGATTCCTATCCTCGGAATCCTGTTATCGGGTCAAGATTCCTCGTCACCAACCCCTAATCCATCACAAATATGTCACTATCAAAGAACAACCTAGTTAAAAATCGCTTTTGCATTTTAGGATTTTTGGTTAGGGTTGATGTTCACCCAATACACCTTCACTTGAAAAATTTCTAGGGACACATGAAACTTTCATATTTTGTCAGTTTCTCAAGAAAATGATAGCTCTATGAGTCTATTTTCAGTAGGAATTGAATTCTTCATTATTTACCAAACTCAAGCTACGATATTTTACTCGCTTAACTGTCAGAGATGTCTGTACTTCTACCTGCTACCTACCTAAGTATTCCTCGATTTCAGGGGTCTTAACTCACACTGGCATATTCCATAATACCTCTAAGCTATGGTTTTAAGGTTTCTTCTCCAATTGGAATCATCCAATTTGATCATCAAACTCAAGTTATTTCATTTACATCCAAACTACTTCTAATTTGCGTGTGCGTAATCAGATTGTTCTTGCACATAGCTCCACTTTGACGGATTTATGGACACTTTGGGGTTGTACCGTGCTATACTTCCTTCACGTAAATTATTCCCCTAGAAGTCTAGTTTACCTAGAATTTTAATCAATTAGACCTGATGAGTGAAACTCAACTAACGGCCAAAACATCACAACTACACCCAAAACAGAGCATACCAGTCAACTACCCGAAACTCACCTTTAAGCCCATATTCGAAGCCCGGAGAGCCCCCGGGTCCCTTCTATAAATTTGTATCTATAGTTCTTATGGTTCTTACCAATTGAATCACTCAATTTGGATGATTATAACTTAACTTCTATAGCCAAAACAAAATAGGGTTTTGAAATTTTTTACAACTCCTTTGAAATTTCATTATTTCCTTTATACAAAAAAAATTCTTCAAACCAATCCTAACCCAAAATCACTTTGAAACTAACCCAAAAACAACCCAAAATTGATCTACAACCAATCAAAATCACCTTACATGGGTTAGTTCCTCAAAACCAAACAAAGAGAGTTAGTGGTTAGTTTTCTTACCTTAGCTCTCTTCAAATCTTCTCTTCCTTCTTGCTTGAACAAAGATAGAGCAAGAATGGAGAGAAACACACCAAAAATACATTTTTCTCCCAAGCCCTTGCTCCTTCTCCCCTTGCTCCTCTCAAAAAAGTGAATGCCCAAATAGGCATTCCATAAACCACTTTGGTCTTTTTTCTCATGTCATGCGTAATGCCATGTTTGGCTAGCACATTAATTGGTTTTTTCTCATTTTTCTCATTTTAAAGCCTCATTTCACTTTCATTTCCACTTCATTTCATTTTATTTATACTTTGGCACTTACATTACTCATTTATGACCCTTAGGTCCACATTTGACATTTTTACCAAATTTATTTGGCTCTTGTAAAATTTTCGGGTTTTTATCATTTTTCGTTTTTAGCCATTTAAACGCTGGAAAAAATATAATTTAATTTATTTTACACCTTGAACATGTTATAAAACTGTTAGAGTATTTTTAGGGCGTTACAAGGGGATCCATTTTTCACTTGAGTAGAAGTTAGATTTCGGCATAGTTTCAGTTTGGAAATACTATAATTTCCTAGCACACACGCACATTCACCAATTTCTATGTTTTTTGTATGTTATGGTGAATTCCATTAGAAAATCCACCAAAAATATTTTTGGCACACCCAGTGAGACTTTATTTTTGCTAAAGAATGCCACTAAAATTGAAGATAAAGACAACTATAGAGTCCTTGGACTTAGGATTTGATGTTGTAGAAGTAGCACAAGAAGGAAGAGTTCCAGCCTTTGTGGAACAAATAGAAAACCTGATGAATTCTCCAATACGACAACAAGGGAATCCATCCAACATCCCCATTGAACAAGTGGAAGGAATGGGTACAAGTAATGTGGATGTGCCTATTCTTTTCTTATATTTTAACAAATTTCGTGCTTTCAAGAAATAAAGAGCCAACGAGTGATCATAATTGCCTTATGGAGTTGTGTAAAATGAAGCAACAATCTCAATCCATCCCGGAGAACCTCGAGAAAAGGGGTAACTAGTGAAGTTGCTTCAAGCCTAAAAGCATTTTCTAATGAACTCGAGGGACAACATTCTGTGAACCTATGAGAAGTTGGTGAATTTTACTGCTCACCTATGCAGCCAGAGGCTAGATACCTTCCTCCCCCTAGGAGAGAGAGTGGTACTCTAAAGAACATGGCAGGGCAAAGACCTAATGCAACTAGAACCATAACCCTTATGAGGATTTTTGCTCAGACTAATC
Organism: Tetrastigma voinierianum; assembly: GCA_016808115.1. Taxonomy (NCBI): domain Eukaryota; kingdom Viridiplantae; phylum Streptophyta; class Magnoliopsida; order Vitales; family Vitaceae; genus Tetrastigma; species Tetrastigma voinierianum. The sequence continues at coordinate 55,486 of JAEQBH010003345.1, read as the reverse complement.
CACTTACATAACCTGGAGCATATGAAGGGGGCTTTTCTTTCCATGGAGGTCCGGGGGGCATCATGCAGATGCCTACATGAGTGAATGGCAACAGGGGACAACAAGTTCAACAAGTTCCTTAGTAGCCTTTTGGGTAACAAGTACCAAATTTATGAACAATCAGAGAGGCGATGCAGGAGTTATATGGGCCAGGCCTCAGTCAAATTGGTAGCTCGTAGTTCTGTTGAACCTTGTCCGTAAATGATAGACATGGAGAACCCTACCCATGGGTGCAGCTCCCCATTTCTCCTTTGCTCTCTTAGAGAAGCATGGCCAATCCACCATGGAGCATGTTGCTAGATTCACTATGCAATGGGCACTATTAACTACAAGAATTTCTATCATTTCAAGCTTAGACTGTTTCCTAACTCTTTGACATGGGCATCATTCACTTGGCATACAACATTGCCAAGGAACTCTATTCGAAGTTGGCAGGAGATGGAAAGACAATTCCACACTCATTTCTTCAGGGCTGAGCTTGAAGTGTGCATTGCAGAACTGTCCAAAGTGACTCAAAGAAATGGGGAGACCGCTAATTTTTTATCTCTCGGTTCAAGAAGATGAGAAACAGATGCAAGATCCATCTTCCAAAGATAGAGTATCGTGAAAATGGCCCAAAGAGGTTTGGACATTGAGTTGAGGAAAAAATTCCAAGGTATGGAATTTAGAGATTTTTATGAACTTGCAACTAAGGTGATAGAATATGACTGCTCAAGGAAGAAAGTTACTGGAGGAAGAAATCCATGGGAACCTATTGTTAAGAGGAACCGTGGAGGTAGTGGCAAATCTGGTCTACTATAGTATATTCACTCGGTCGGTTTTTGATAGAAAAGACACCTGTTTTGTGCAAGAAGACACAAATTGTTGGTACAGGTCCAAAGATATCGCTTGAGGTAGCGAAACAAAGGAAATATTAGATTTCAGTAAAAGAAAAATTCATTGTCTTCCTGCAAAGACCACCCATTCCCAACAAGGATGAATAAGGGAAAAGATCACTGGCAACACAATTCATGGAACCATACTACTAATGCATGTTAGCCTTAGTGACATGATCAACAAAAGGATACTCAAGTTCCCTGACAAAAAAAAAAGGCTATGGCAATCGATGAGGATCATTTCCCACTAAGGGTCTCAATCAACATCAAGTACTGACTTAATATATATTGATAGAATCCAAAAAGGCGGGAAAACTCTCTCCAAGGAATGTATGGGTCCTTAAATATTGTTTGATTCGTGTTGATAGGTTGAAAATGATGGTCCGCAGGCTATATCCCATCATATAAATTTAATGTGAAGGGATAAGAGTGAACAGAGCAACATAACCGATTCTCAAGGAAATGTGAGCCTTCCCTTGTGTTGTAAGATGAATTCCCCATGACGGGTCTGCTCCTCCTGCAGAAAGGGTTATAGAAAGGCCTACCCCTCTACGGGGTAGGTTCACTGCTCTAAGGGAAAATAATGCAAGTAGGTTTAGAGAATGTTCCTCAAGAAACAGAGCCTTTCCCAAAGGGGTAAGTTCACTCCTTCAAATGATAAAGTTATAGGGAAAGTTACTATTCCAAGAAAGAAAGCAAACAAACCCGTTTTTCCAAGGGAGAGAGCAAAGGGCAGATTTATAAGAGGTGGATAAGGGGATAGAGTTGTTCCTCTAAGTAAAAGAAGGTTTCTGTCAGAGGATAGAATCACTCCTCCAAAGGGTAGATTCTTTCCCCCATGAGAGAAGATTGCATATAACTTCACTTTTTATGAAAAGGTAGGGAAGGACATACCTCCGCCGACCGCTTTTTCCAAGAGGTGGACCCAGTTCTCCAAGGTACAAAATGATGTCTCTTAGGGACAAATTCACTTCTCCAAAAGATATGGGGAGAAACAAACCTATTTTTTTTTTCAAGGGAGAGGGTTGCAAAGATGGAAAGGCCTGTGAGGTGTATCATTCCTCCTAAGGTTTCTCTTGGTTAAAGGTGGCATGTGGTACAACACAAAAAAAATTTCCCGAAGGTTTTCCAGGACTTAGAAGAGGAGGATGCAGAGACAAAGAATAGCTGATAGAAGGCAACTCATTGATGTACCTAAGAAAACACTCTTGGAGGAGGCCATGGAATTAGAGAAAGTGAAGGAAGGAATGGTTCCTAGCTTGGAAAAAACAAAGTTTGGGAGGAAAACTACTGAGGATATGGAGTTAATGAGCAAAGGGAGAGATGAAGTAATGACCTGAGGCCTTATTAATAGGTGAAATCCCTATTTCTTTAAATTGTTCCACTATTTCTTTAACATTTCCAACTATCTTCAAGTCAGAAAAAGCAGAGGAAGACCTATTGGAGGTAGAAGGGAAGCACCCTGTGATAGAGGAAGATAAGGGCCACGGTGGGGTCACCATAGAATCCTCTAAGAATGCAAACCCCAGAAGGTGGTACTTGAGAAACCCTATGTGGAAATGATGAAGCACATAAAGCCTTTGTACGTAAGAGCCCATCTCAATGGTAGACCGGTATCCAAGGTACTGATAGATAATTGATCAACGGTAAATGTAATGCCATTGAGGATGCTGAGAGCTTTGGGAAGGAGCATTAGTGATATGATAAAAACAAAGGCGGTTGTGTCTGCCTTTACTAGAGAAGTATCTAAGACCCTAGGGATACTACCTATAGATATCACCATTTGCAACAAAACTGCATTATTCACCTTCTTTGTGATAGACTCTACTGCAATTTACAACATTTTTCTAGGGAGGGATTGGATTCATGCCAATTGGTGTGTGTTTTCCTCTATCTTCGCCGCCTCTACTGCTTTGAAGGGTAATGAGGTGGAGGTGGTGCAGCATAAGCAAACTCTTCATGGAAGCTATACCTAAGATTGCGGGAAGCCAAGTATTATGATAAGGAATTTAGCTCGATCAAGTTCACTAGCGCGTAAGGAAAGATGTGGTCCTATAGTTAATACATGAACTTAAAGCGGCTCTATGGAAATCCAAAAGAGGAGTCAACACTCTAAAGGTGACTACAATCTGTGGTTCATAAAGTCGTGACGAGTGGTCCAACTATCGAGGAGATTGATTTATGACTCCATTACTCTCAAAAGGGAAAGGTAGTAGCTACAACTGCCATATTCAAAATGAAAATGCAGCAGATTGTGGAAATGATTAAAGAAGAGCACCTATAGGACACCTGTGGGGCTGAGATGATTTTTGAAGGGGATGTATATGAAGAAGATGAAGAAATACATATGAAGGATTTGGAGCAAGCCCCTCTTAAGTTCGAAGACACATAGCCTCAACTACACGACCCCATGGAGGAAGTGAACTTTAGCACTATTGAGGAGCCGAGGATTACTTATATTAGTTCCTTGGCCTTCCGACTCGAAGGAATAGATTATTGCACAATACCATGAGCAACCGCCCTTTCCCCATGGTAGTGCTAATACCGGAGCCGTCAGTCAATCTCGTCCCGCCCTCAAAACTATGTCGGGTGTATCCGACCACTCGACTCTCGATCCTTTTCAATAGATCGGGTCAATCCTGGGTTGCTATCTTCGAAAATCCTTCAACAAATTTCCTGTGATAACCTGCCAATCCAAGGAAACTACTACTGTAAACATTTGTGGGTGGCTTCCAGCCACTATAGCTTCAATCTTCCGAGGATCCACACTAATACCTTTCGCCAAAATGATACGACCCAAGAAAGCTACTCATTCAACCAAAATCGGCACTTACTAAACTTAGCGAGATAACCGACGCCGCACTCCAATATCGTCCGAGATGCTCGCGATGTTCTCGACCGCCTGAGTGGCACTCAGAATGTCATCAATGAATACGACACAAACTTATTCAATACGACCGGAACACCCCCGGTTAATCAAATCCATGAACGCAGCTAGGGCATTAGACAATCCGAATGGCATCACTAGGAACTCGTAGTGATCGATTCGTCCCGGGCTGCAAATAGCCTTAGAAACATCATTCTCCTGACCAACTCGGATGGTACTCGACCTTTAGGTCAATCTTAGAATATACCTGATCCATGCAATTGGTCAAATAGCTCATCTTATACTTATGTTTTGATGACTGCTATGATTGTCGCTCCGATTGCTTCGTCTATACTATACACAACCGTAAGCTTCCATCTTTCTTCTTTACGAAGAGAACTGGAGCTCCCAACTGTGAGGTACTAGGTCGGATGAAGCCTTTGCTTAGCAATTCCTCAAATTGCGCCTTCAATTCTTTCAACTCTACTGGCGCCATTCTATATGGAGGAATGGATATTGGCTCGGTCCCTGGAATCAGTTCAATAACGAACTCAATTTCTCTATCCGGGGGTAAACCTGAAATATCATCTGGAAAGACATCTCGGGAACTTGACTATGGGGATGTGTCTTCCAGCCGTGTCCCCCTCTTGTCTCCTATATCCATTACAAATGCCAATAACCCCGCAACCTTCAAGCATTTTCGAGGCTGGGCCAGCAGACACGAGGACTAGGCGATCTCTTCCGATTCCTCAAATATCACGCTCGGGGTTCCTCCAACAACCAATTCATTTCCTTCTTATAGCAATCTAAGGTGGCTCTATGCCCGGATAACCATCCATACCCAAAGATTATGGTCGAATCACGGATACCTAACACCTTCACGGTCCGTTGGAAAATCCTTATTCGATCACCAATCTACTACTCCAAACTATCCTTCGGATGTCATAGTATCCCCATCGGGTAATAAACCAATTGGCTACCACCATCTATAGCCGGGACTCTATCCGTGCCTCTCGCTGAATGGTAATCAAATAAATGAATGAGTGGCTCTCGGGTCCACTAATGCATATGCATCATGATCGTGAACCTAAATCATACTAAGAATCATGTTCAGGATGTGATCCGGGCCCCGCCGTATGACTCAGAAATACCGGCCGGTGCACGAAAATACCACTGATCCGGGTCAATCTGTGGTACTCGCCTCCCGCTCCCGCACTCTACTCCACGACTCTACTGTGTCAGACGCCACCTCTACCTAAACCACCCCTACTAGCTTGACTGGACCGTCATGCCTGGTGATGCCATCACACCTACCTCGCAGGTCTCTCGCAGCCTACTAACTCGTGGACGCCTCCGGACAAAGTGACCTTCCCGCCCGCAATGGAAACATCCCCACATATTCATCCCCGTCACTCTCCGAGATGCCTCCTCCGATGTAAGTACAATGGAAAAGATGATCCCGGCGATCTACCACCCCGGTCAGCCGGGTGATCGAACGTGATCCCGCTAGATGCCGCTCCGTCCCGAAAGCCCCACCGGGTCCACTTCTTTCCTTTCTTTCTACTAGACTGACCAGGCCTCGGCCGACCAGTGCCGGAGCACTCTCTCTTACCGGCCCGTCGCCCCCGAGTTAGGAACCGAACCGCCCTTTCTACCCTTTAGTGCCAACCAAATTTCCAAAGTTATTTTGAGATGCCCGTGCTGGGATGAACTTTAATTCTCGCTGCCTGCTGCCCATGAATCAAGTAACAGATAGGTCATTTCAGATTGCACTAACACTTAGTTCAAACTATATCACATCGCTGGGATCTCGCTCAGTGGATCTCGTTCTTGCTTTACACCACGGCAAATCTGCCCAAATGTCGCCGACGATCGGTGATCCCGGAGGCCCACGACCCGCCACCCGACTGGATCGACACCAGAACCCGGTGAGGATCTCACCTGGCATCGACACTCATTTCACTCACTGTCGGCATCGACTCGAGGTTCAGACGATTATGTCAGTCTGATACCTTAGAGCACGCCAACATCCTCCCGCTCTCCCGAGGCTCATCCGGATCGGCGTCACCGCAGACATTCCCACCGATCGCCAGCGATCGCCCGGTCGCTCCCATGGTCGACGATCGATCATTGTCACTCGCACCGCGCCACATATCCTCCTGCGGTGCCTCCCATAAGTCCCATCGACCTCTACGCACCGTCCGCACATAATCGTGAATTTAAAGTTAAAAGATTCAAAGGACACTTTCAATATTTGATGCATGCAAGGATTTAGCAAACAATATAGTTGCAATAGGAAATCATTATTATAAAACAATTCTATAGAAATAATCGTGGAAAACGCCACAAAACAACAAACTATCGCTTAAAACCCAGCCTCATACCATGTCGACTGCACTCTTCCTAGTGACAAGAGTTGAGGCCAGACCCGCGAACTCCCGCCTAAGCTCGCTTCAACTCGACAAGTTACCATGAAAAGCCTGCCTCGCAAAACCGGCTGAAACTGTGACATTCGGAAAACGTGGGTTATAAATTTTCACTTTTATATCAAAATCACACCTTTAGATTTAACGGAAACCGGCAAAGATAACGATCGCACTGGTCAAGCCCCAAAATACAAAAATCACCTGTATATAAAAAATACACTCCCAATATTTTCCAAAATCCAACTACACTCATAAAGGACCTCTGGTCCTCATCAAAATATAAGATAAGAATCAATCCAACATAATTTTCATCGCAACCTGTTTTTCTCAAAACCATGCATGCATATTTTACAAAAGATATTTACATATACAAAATGCCACATTTTAACTTTTACTAGTTTTAATTTACACCTTATCTTATATATAATCACAACACAGTGTCTAGGACTGAGGATCCCGAGTTGTCTTTACTTCAGCGACTCCGCACCAAAAATTATTTTAAAAAACAAAACCGCGGAGCCAAACTGCCTGAGTACTATAAGTTCTAAATGTTGTCAGTCAGATACCTCCCAATATGAAAATCAGACAGTAAATGGTTGTAAAACCTGCTTATGAGAAAACCGAAGCTTTATGAAACCATCAAACCGTGCTAAAAACTAGTTTCACGGCGAAAACTGCTCAAAACTATTTCGTTAATAAAACTGCTTCTACCGGCTAAAAACTGCTTTCTATCGCTTAAAACTCGCTCAAAACTAATTCTACCGCTCGAAAAACCGGGGTCTGAAAACTATTTCACAAAACTCCGCTTTCGTGGTGGTTAATATCTTAAAGTGTTATACTGGAAATCAAGTACCAACCATTGTGGCCCATTTCTCGAAATACCCTAGGACGTGATGCCACCTGAACTCCTGAACCCGGCATCTGGGTGAGTGAACCCTAACACTACCCGGCTTAAGATGGTCCTATGGAACACCTAAGGATCTATATAGCATAATGGAACTCGAACCAAAATGCCTCTATGAGGGAACCCTAACCAACACCTCATCGCTATGTACTAAGTTAGTGATTAGTGCCCAAAAGTACTATTTCGGTAGCCCCATTCAGATAGGTTTTGAATGCTTTTTGCGCACTAATCATATCAATTAAGCCAATTGATGTGTGCAGGTCCATTTAGTTTCACTAATACCATTTCGAGGTTGTTTTTGGTTATTTTGCAGGTTTTTGAGTACCTCAGTCATTTAGTTCAAGTCCTGACGCAGAAAAGATATGTATCAATGCCGAGGAATCATGGTATTTTCACCATCGTAATATCAAAATTCAAAGGTGGAATCAAGGCAAACTGATGAAGAAGAAGTGCAAAAGAGGCAAGGATGCGCAGCTGGATCGTGAAGACAGGAATTTTCGCTATGGTCGCTTAAAAATTCGGCTTAGATTGCAAAATTTCGCAATCAGGCACAAAATTTCCTCAAGAATCCTAGAGAATTGGGAAATTTCATTAGGCTAGCGAAATTCGCTATTCAGTTTAAATTATCAGGCTTCAGCGAAATTAATCAATTTCAAGACCTCACATATTTTTCGCTAGTTAGCGAAATTTCGCTTTAGCTAACAAATTCACTGCTGATAAGGAATTTTCCAATTTCATTATCTCTCGTAGAATTTCGCTTAGGTTACGAAATTTCGCTAGTTAGCGAAATTTTCGCTATGCTAGCGAAATTCTCCTCCATAGCGAAAATGGCTGCCCTGTGATTTTTGTGTATTAATGCCAAACGACTGTGTTTTGGTGTATTACCACCTTGTCCCTTTTGTAAGCCAATATTTTAGGCATTCTTGTATTTTCACACTTTTTGGGGTGGACTATATAAACTCCTGACAAACTTGTAACCCTAGTAATTTTGGCAAGAGGCCATTTTTATAAAATTCCAGCCTTCATTTTAGTAAGGTTTCATTTGCTCTCTTCTCCTCTTCTTTCATTTTCTAGTCGCAGAACACAACCCTCGAGGATGACAACTCAAGGGATGCTTGGCTGCTCTAATAGCTTTGAAGAGGAGGGTGGCTAGCTTGGTTTAGTGGGCTATCATAGTCGGGCCCTCATGTCAGAATGTTCCAGTGATCGCATTTATGGTTCCCAACTTTCCAAACTAGTGGCTTTAATGCCATTTAACGTCCTACCCTTTATCGGTCAATTTGTCATGTTTTTTAGGTTCAAGGCATTCTTAATGCTAGATGCACCGATATCCTTAGATGTCATTTACAAGCCATCGGTGAGGAGGTCAATGCTGTGTGGTTTTAAACCGAATGGGACTTTGATGCATAATACCGGTGTCGACTCAAATAGAGTGGTTCTAGGTTAGGCTTTATAGTTAAACAAAGATCTGGTTTTGGCTTTGACTATAGGTCATTTGCCCTAATGCGAGGAAATAACCCGAGGACACCTTAATACCCCCATGTTATCAAGCTAGTGGCCCAAGCCTTTAAAGTTACCATTTCACAATTCACTTTAAGCCATTACATCACGCTGACCAACAAACTCCACCGCTTTAAACAACCACAATCCAAAACAAAAGCCTCACTATTTTCCAAACACCGGGAAGTGCAAATTCCATCCAGGATGAAACCCATCCCCGTGTTCGACCTTAGATCGGTCGCAAAGAGTTGACTGACAAGAAGAGGGAGTGAACATAGGAAACGACTTTCGATTCCTTCACCTTTACCAGGCACTAATCAAATGGCGCCTGCCGGGATGGTGCCAAACTACGCTTGATGAGTTGATGTGTACTTGTGATCCACACATGTCAGACCTTTTGGGCCCTTTTTGAATTGGGCGCGCAGCTGAATCGCAAAGTTTTCTTCACTTGCGCCACGCATCGTTTTTTGCTTTCGGCAAATGGGCTTTTTGTTTTAATCTAACACCGACTTTAGCAAGCTTTACCAGGTTTTCGTCAAGGCTTTTACATTTTTGTGTAATGGTGTTTATGCACCAAAGGGGATAGAGACACTTCGTAGACTGCAAAGAATCAAGAGACACTAGTCGAGCAAAGCCGTGAAATCGCTGTGCACAAAGTGAGAATATGGATCTCTACCCGAGGAACAAAGTTGTAGTCGCCAGTGGTACCCCGCTGAATCAAACTACATACGTATCGATTTAGGAACACACATACTCTCCATGGGTTAGTGCTCTTCCTCGCATCATACCTCATTAAGACGTGGTAGTGAGACCCTATCTAGTGCCCCTGCTTCCCACTTTTCATGGTATGGAGAATGAAAATCCATATTCACACATACGGGATTTTGAGGAGGTATGCACTACTTTCAAGGAAGGTATCACTGACATGGATTTGCTCAAGCTGAAAGCATTTCCACTGACACTGAAGGATAAGGCAAAAATTTGGCTTCTAATCTACCAGGCCGAGAAAGATTAGAAGTCATGCATCTTCGTCGACCTCAAGAAATTCTTCTGCCAAAGACTACCGCTTGAAGAGACAGATCTACACCCCATTCAGCCTCACAAACGAGGAAGTTTTATCGTTGTCGAAAGATTCATTGAGACCATCAACACATGCCCACACCATGGTTTTGATACATGGATGCTAGTGAACCATTTTTAGGATGGTATGTCTCCACTACATAATCTATTGGAGACTATGTGCGAGGCAACTTTTGAGCAAAAACTGACGAGGGCCATGGACTTTTTGAACTACGTGGGCCGAAACCCTCAAAGGCATGGGATGAACCTAATCCAAGGGAAGCGAGAGATTAAAGCCTTCAATCTACCCGGGAGTAGGGGCATTTATGCACTTTCCAAAGACACAGATGAAAGCAAAATTGGATCACTTTAACACGAAGGTCGAGGAGTCGAAATGAGAAGCTGCGACGTAAATGCAAGCAAGAATGAGTTACCCGCATCTCACCCAAACAGGTTGACACGTACAAATAGTCATGCTGGGGAGCACTACCAAGAGCATGCCCATGCCCTAAATCAAAATAAACCACCCATATGCTCCATATGGTAACACCTATAACCCTAACTGAGAAACTGTCCAAACCTGCCATAAAGCCAAAACCCCTAAGATATGTCCCTCCAGAGTTATCAAGCAGCTAGCCAGCTCCACTTCAATACAATAAAGAAGATACTCCAATATCTTTCTCCGTTGAGCAAAGGATCCCGAATTTAAGTGAAGTGGTAGGCACGTTTGTAGAAGAACAAAGGTACCGAATGTCCAATACTCAACTAAAATTGAAGCAGCAGAGCTCACTCAACAGAACCTGACAATATGCACCTCGAGATTTCAAGGTCTAACCGAAGAATGCTAGTGGATTCGTAAAAGGGAAGGTTCTTTCCAAATACATCAATAAAGAAAAAGGGGAGTGCATGAAGTAGGCTCAACCGAGGATCCAAATGCAAGAATTGATGAAGTAAAGGCAAAGGTGACTTGAGAAGTGAAGAACTGACCAATGGGTCCCAATCCTACCAAATCACTCTACGCAGTCGACCCCCACAAGAAGATCAACAAGAATAGAGGAGGTGAAGAATCCGTGGTACCCTCCATTCCCACAAAGCCCAAAAAAGAAAAGCCCGTTAACCAAACGTAAATGCTAGAGGTTTTTGCGGCAGTGTAAAGTTAACATTCCTCTCTCGACATGTATCAAACAAGTCCCCACCTATGCGAAATTTTTGAAAGACTTATGCACGGTAAAAAGAGGGTTTAATGTAAACAAGAAGGCCTTTCTGACTGAGCAAGTGAGTGTTATCATTGAGTGCAAGACTCCAGTGAAATATAAAGACCCGGGATGTCCTACAATCTCTGTTAATATTGGAGGCATTGGCGTGGAAAAAGCAATCGTTGGGACTTTGAGCTACAGAACCGTCACGTATTCCATGTACAAGCAACTTGGTTTGGGTGGTTTAAACCCACGCTCCATCACATCGTCACTGTACGATAGGTTCATTAAGATACCAAAGGGGACCATTGAGGACGTGTTAATACAAGTGGATGATTTTACTATCCAGCGGACTATTGTGATTCGACATGCAGAAATGATGGCAGCTGGAACCAATCATGTGCCCATCAAGTATTAGGGAGACCATTCTTGGCTAATTCGAATGCCATAATAAACTGCCGGAATGGGGTTATGCAACTCACATTTGGGAATATGACCTTAGAACTTAATATCTTTCATCTTAGTAAAAGACATATGCACTCAGAGGAAGATGGCTGTGAAGAAGTCTGTATGATAGATGCAATTCTTGAAGAACAGGCTAACGAGCAGCAAGTGCAAGATGTATTAACCCTAGCGTTATCTGAGTGCCTTGGAGACCAACAGAACCTCAAAGCATGGAGCTTAGCACAGGTATCGGAGGAGAAAATAGAAATCCTAATTTCTATTAATCGGTGACGAACCATGGAACCCCAACAGCTAGAACTCAAACCCCCTTCCAAATAGTCATGCATGCATTTCCTCGAAGAAAATGGGCAATGTCTAGTTGTGATTTCATCATTGTTGACCACTTCACAAGAGAATAACCTGCTGCACCTTCTCAAAAGGAATAAGTGTTATCAGTGGAAATTTTCTGATTTAAAAGGTATAAACACAAAGAATCGCACCCATCACATTTACTGTAAGAGGAGTCTAAGGTCAAGCAGCAAACTACAACGAAGGTCGGGAACTCCCCACCGCAGGAAGTAGTTCAGATCGAGGTCCCGAATTGTTCTTGCTTCAGATCATTTACCCCATTTCGATAGCACTGGGTGAGCCCAATCCTGTGGGAGTTTCAAGAAGTTAGAGTGACAACTCGTGAAAATGAAAAGGGTGAAGAATTGTCTACCCGACTCACTACCTGCTGGAGAGGTGCATAGATTATAGGAGGCTCAATGAGGTACAGAAAAGATCACTTCCCGCTATTCATTGATCAGCTCGAGAGGGTTTCCGACACCCATTCTATTGCTTTTTTGATGGGTATTCAGTGGTATTTCCGATAGAGATCGCCTAGAGGATCGTGAAAAGACCACTTTCACTTGTCCATTCGGGTATACGCTTATGTGAGTACGCCTTTTGGTCTTCGTAACGCCCCACCCACTTTTCAAAGATGTATGCTTAAAGATGTTCAGCTTATTATGGTGATTTTTATAATGGGCGTATACATGATGACATCACCGTATATGGAGGCGCGATTTTATGAATGTCCACTAATCTCTGAGGCTATCTTAAAAAGGTGTACAGAGAAGAACCTGTGCTTAACTGAGAAGTGCCACTTATGGTTAACTAAGGAATTGTACTCGGGGCACATTATTTCCAGCAGGAATAGAAGTTGATAAAGCAAAGATCGAACTTATTTCCAAATCGCCCCTAACGAATGTAAAAAATGCTTAGGTACCCGTCATGCAGCTTCTACAAAAGGTTCATTAAAGACTTCGAAGATTGCTAAACCCCTCGCATAAGCTCCTAGAGAAAGATGCTAAATTTATTCAGAGAAAGAATGCCGAGAGCTGAAGAGTCAAATCCCATTCACTATCGCCCCAATAGTACGAGCACCTAACTCGGCAAACATTAAGTGATGTGTGATGCCGCTGATCTTGCCATCTAAAAGGTTCGCCAAAGAGAAGATGGGAAACCTCATGTAGTCTATTATGGGCAAAACCTTGAATGGCTATAATTACTACGAGAAGGAATTGTCGCGGGTCTATGCTTTAGACAAATTTCGAAAGAATACTTGGTTCTTGTCCGATATAGTCATTTACACTATCTGCACTTCCGCGCATCTCTCACTCAAGCAAAGTGAAAAGCAAGGCTCATCCGATGGTTCTCACTTCGTGGAGTTTAACTTGCAAAATTGTTACAGAAGGAGTAGAGAATGTAGTGGCGCATAATCTTTCAAGGTTAACAGCCTGGCCATAATCTATAAATTTACCCATCAATGATGAATTTCCCCCCTAAGAATCCCCTAATGCGCTTGGAAAAAGCTCCCCGGTATGCTCATTGCCAATTTCCGCCACGTGGGAAATCCCATCAGGGAAAGAACAGATAGAAGGTATTTCTCATAAGATCCATTCTATTATTGGGAAGAACCCTTCTTATTCAAATACCGGTGCGCATCAAATAATCGTGGAAGCGCGTACCTATGTAGGAATTGTGCCAGTGGAATTCTCGGTTAACGCCATGAGAGGCCTGGTATTACTTGTTTCCTGAAGACAAATGATGAAGGTGTTGCAGCCCCGGTTTCTACCGTCTCTCTTATTTAAGGAAGCACACCGAATGTGTCGTGGTATTGATGATGCCAAGACTCTGAAGTTGTCTCACACATGATGCCCTTGAACCCAATTTTAGTAGTCGAGCTATTCATGTGGGGTACTGACTATAGATCTTTCCCCACGTCGCATGGTCATACGTACATCTCTGGGTGGGGGTAGACTATGTGTCCAAGTGGGTCGAGGCAATCCCCGTAGTTCAACGACCACAAGAGCGGTGCTTAAATTCTCGAAAGCAAACATCTTTCTAGGTTCTGGTGCCAAAGGCCATTATTAGCGATTATGGAGGTCTACATTTCAAGAATAAACCTTTGAAAACCTCATGGCTAAATATGGTGTGAACATATACCACCCCTTTACCATCCTCAAACAAGTGGTCGGGCGAACTCATAACGTGAGAGATTAAGCATCATTCCGATGAAGGTGGTAAATAGAAACGTAAAAGACCGGTCCATCAAACTCGACCGACTACGCTGGCATAGCTGCACGGGCCTTTAAGACAATCCTTGGAATGTCCCCTTATCGGTTGGTCTATGGTAAAGCGTGTCACCTTCCAAAGGAGATCGAATATAAGGCATGGTGGGCAATCAAAAAGCTGAACATGGATTTAAGCAGGGCCGGAGTCAAGAGATTCCTCGATCTCAATGAGTCGAAGAAATACGAAATGATGCCTACTTGAATTGAAGATTGCAAAAAGAAAGATCAAAATGGCATGACCGTAAGATAACCGAAGAATTTCAGCTTAAGGGGACCAAGTCCTCTCAGATGACTTCCAACCCATCTATTTCCTGCAATAAATCGCGATGGATCGGTCCATTCATTGTTCAACAGTTTACTCCCAATGGTTCAAAGGGACGACTGATCCAAAATGATGATAGGGCATTCAGAAATAATGGACAAAGGGTAAGTTCCTATATTGTGCAAATAGATCGTCAGGAGGAAATTCTCCCGCTAGACCCTCCTCAGTCCTACAAACACACGTCTAAGGGTGGCTACCGCTTGTCTCCAAAGAATCCATCGTTTTCATTCTCAAGAAGAATATTCGAATAAATGGAAATGCCCCCTTCTCCACCCATCATGATTGAGGTGGTACATTCCCATCCATTAGTTTTTGCATTCCATGCCAGCTTCATTTTTCTTTAACTTTTTAAATCACTTTTTTTTGTCTATATTTTGTGTATCTACTTTTTCTTTCAATTGGACAATTGAATTGCTTTTAATTGAACAATTGAATTGCCTTTAATTGGAGAATTGAAACCTTGTTGTTACCTTAATGTTAGAACAATTCCATGTTTGATTCACTTTTGGTCAATTGGTTTCAGTGATATTCAACCTTGAACATCTCCTCGAGCTAATTCACACACCGCACACCGCATTGCACTAATAGGCCAGAAATTATACTCTTTTCGCTCTCAAGCAGCCGGCCTTAGACATGTTGAGGACCCATAATAGGTTAGTGTTACCCATGTATGAAGACTAATAGTCTTCCAAAAGGAAAAGAAAAAGCAAAAGAAAAAGAAAAGAAGAAAAGAAAATAAAGTCGGAAGCTACTTGAAACCCGAATACGGTCCGAGGGGTATATGGCGAAAGCCTTTGAAGCCCGATGCCCTAAGCCTTAATTGGTTGGGAGTCATCGACTTAGTGTTTGCTACACGGGTGGATAGGTGGAGTTTAACGTATTGTAGGTGCTTAATTCTCGAAATCATTCGGAGTCCGGGGTGAAGCCTGAAGAGTTTGTGGTCACGTGATCCTCAAGGCTTTGACGCCTAAACCTTAATTGGTTGGGACACCTATGGACCTTCAAGCACGCCCTTGGTGAAGTCGGGTTTTTAGCATCGCACCCTACATTATAGTCAAATAAAGAAAGAAGAGTGTAGCTAATCCTATTTAGGTTGTTCAACAGTTTAAGGCCATGCCAGTAGCGAGGTTGGGGGGAGGAGATAATTTTACACTTTATTGGCTCAATCTGGTTACGTTAGGAACCATTAGATTTTGGTGGAAATTCAGGTTGATTTCCTTGGATCCGATGTTGACCTAAACTTGCTCTATATGGTTTTGTTCTTTCTGCCTAAGCCACTGTGGTATCACTATTCATTTTAAAGGCATTGGCTTATCTCAGAGATACACCTTCGAACCATATACACTTTTTGTGAAATCGCCACGCTCATGCATCCATTTTATTTCACTATCAAGTAAGGACTAGCAACGTGTTTATTGGGGTGTGATTAGTGCCCAAAAGTGCTATTTCAGGCCCTATTCGAGATAGTTTTGAGTGCTTTTGCGCACTAATCATATCAATTGTATTTCAATTGATGTGTGTGTGTCCATTTAGTTTCACTAATACCATTTCGAGGTTGTTTTTTGGTTATTTTGGTGTGTTTTTGAGTACCTCATCATTTGGGCTTCAAGTCCGACGTGAAGATATGTACCACCGGGCCAGAATCATGGTATTTTCAGCCATCAAAATATCAAAATTCAAGCAGGGAATCAAGGCAACCGATGAAGAAGAAGTGCAAGAGGATGTAGTGGGATGCGAGTCGGATCACAAGGAATTTTCGCTATGGTCGCTGTGTTTCACTCAGGATTGCGAAATTTTCAGATCCTAGTTTAGTCTGGGAAATTTCGCTTAGGCTAGCTAAATCGCGCCATCTAGCGAAATTCATCGTGCCTAGCTTAAAATCTAATCAATTTCGCTATCTCACATATTTTGTTAGGTTATGAATTTCGCTAGCCAGCTTAAATTTATCGCGATAGCTTAAATTCTTCCAATTTCGCTATCTCTGTAGAATTTCGCTAGGCTAGCGAAATTTCGCTAGGCTAGCGAAATTTTCGCTATGCTAGCGAAATTCTCCTCCATAGCGAAAATGGCTGCCCTGTGATTTTTGTGTAATTAATGCCAAACGACTACGTTTTGGTGTATTACCACTGCTTCCCTTTGTAAGCTAACATTTTAGGCATTCTTGTATTTTCACACTTTTTGGTGGACTATATAAACTCTTACAAACTTGTAACCCTAGGTAAGTAATTTTGGCAAGAATCTTCATTTTTATAAAATTTCAGCCTTTCATTTTAGGTTTTATTTGCTCTCTTCCTCTCCTTTCTTTCATTTTCTAGCCGCTAAACACAACCTCGAGGATGACAACTCAAGGGATGCTTCTGGCTGCTTTAATACTGAAGAGTGAGGGTGGCTAGCTTGGCTTGTACACGCAGTTGTCCTCATGTCAGAAATGTTCCAGTAATCGCATTTATATGGTTCCCAACTTTCCAAACCAGGTTTAATGCCATTTAATGTCCTACCCTTGGTCAATACTTGTCATGTTTTAGGGTTCGGCATTCTTAATGCTAGATGCACCGACATCCTTTAGATGTCATTACGAGCCACCGCGAGGAGGCTTAACGCTGGTTTTAAACCGAATGGGACTTTGATGCATAATACCGGGTGTTGACTCAAATAGGGAGTGGTTCTAGGTTAGGGTTTTGCAGTTAAACAAAGATCCGGCTCGCTTCACTATAGGTCATTCGGGCCTCTAATGCGAGGAAATAACCCGAGGACACCTTTAATACCCCCATGTTATCAAGCTAGTGACCTAAGCCTTCAAAGCTACTTTATTTCACAATTCACTTGCTTTCACATGGGCCAATGACCAACAAACTCCACCTGCTTTTAAACAACCACAAATCCAAACAAAGCTCCTCACTATTTTCCAAACACTCATGCAATCATTCATAGGATGAAAACCCATCCCCGTGTTCGACCCTAGACTATGTCAGCAGTGAGAGTTTGACTAATGCAAAGTAGGAGGAACATAGGAAACAAATTTTGTTGATTCCGCTCACCCTACCGTGGCACGAATCAGTTAGCGCACTAACTATATACCCCGAATGTGCAGAGGGCGACTCACTATATATATATTCTAGATCTAACCCCCAATTGCCGACCAGGCAATATAGTTAGTCATAATATCCCATAACCTTGCCATGCACAATCCGAAATACATCCGACCGAAACTCCGAGCTGTTACCCAGTGGGTTTTGCTAAACCACAACCGTTTCTTAAATAATCAACGAACTTTTCCGCCGAGTATAACAATCGGGAGGTAAAAATGCTTTATAAATCTATATTTTCAAAGCACTTTACAAACTTGTAATTTAAACACTTTCGCTTTTAGAAAATGATTTTGAGTACTCACCTTTTCTCGACTAATTTCTTTCAAATCTTGGTCAAGCACTCTAGATTCTCGTCTGATGCTCAAATCGCCACACTCATTCAAATTACGAAAATGTCCTCGGGCTTAACGTTTTCTTTAACCATAAAACATACACAGGGCTTTCAAAATGACCATATCGAATGAACTTCTATTCTAACAAAACTTTACGTGCTAGTCCCATTCGATATGGACATCGATAATATGATGTGAAATTGACCAAAATGTCCATACACATTAAATGCCCCATAAAACTATCCTGCTTTAGCAAACTTTGACCTGCAAGGAACTTTCCAGAGTCTAAAATACCAAACATTTCTGAAAATTATGTCCGACTTGTCCAACTACACTCCTGAAATTTCAACCTAACTGTCTGAAATGTAATTCCAATAATCCAAACACTGTCCGAACACAAATTTAAAATTCTAAAATTCTAAACTCAAACTTAAAATTTGGACTCGAAATTTACTTAATCTTCATGGCCTCTAAAAATTTCAAGCCATTACATAGCATTTATGCTCTAAATAACACAAGTAGGCAAATTCTTCACCTTTTAACGCTTGACAAAAGGCTTAAGATATTGGTACCTATGTAGCCTTTCACAGAAATTCAACTTCGCTTCGCTCCGACGAAAGTCTACGGTCCAATTTCCGAACTGAGAAAGAACAAGGAGAAAAATAAAAAAAAATCATTTTCTCTCTCTCCAATTGTGTCATCTGTCATCCAACCCATCATTATTTCTATCCTTTTTTTCATTATTCTTATTCTTTAATTATTATTATTATTATTTAGATAACTAATTCTATTGTCTCATTCGGGTTCATTTTGTCCCAAAAATTTTTATTTCTTTCGCCACTTATTTTAAATGAACTTTAACTCACAGATTTTCGAATTTCCGAGATTTTTGTAAAAATCTCTGCTCCTCGTCCCCGGGCGATTTATCACCCAGAAATTCTTAAAATATTCTGACTATCTCAGAATTTAACGAAACTTTCCTGGGTTACTAGATTTCACGAGACGAATTTAACGGCGCAGTCCGTTTTGTTATCCGAGATCTAGAGAATTTTCTAGGCTTCCCTGAACCATTAAGGTAATTTATTATTATTATTATCTTTTTAAAATTCCATAATTTATAATTTTCACCCTCTCCACCTTCCTTTAATTGCAAAAGTGCCATAATTCTTTGAAAATTTTATAATTTCACCCTTAAACCAATTTTCAAAAATTCTATCATGGCATTAAAATAATTAAGGAAGCCCTTGATGCACATATTTCTACAGACACACCCGCATACCCTCTCTGACAGGGTGTTACAGAGGGTGCGGAGAGCTAAGGCTTGCAAAGGAGGAGGTTTGGATTCTGCCCATTAAAGCAAGAGTTTAAGAGATCAAGTTGAAACAAGAAGTTTCAATGAAGATTGAAAGAGATCAAGGTAAGAAAACTAAACTCTAACCCTTTTCTGATTTGTAATGGGTTTAGCCAAAATCCCCAAAATATGGTATAAAAGTGTTCTTGGAGGTTTTAGTTCAGTTTGATATTGTTTTGCATTGTTTAGATTGGTTTGTAGGAGTGTTTGTAAAAGGGAAAATGTTGGGTTTTCTAAAGGAAATGTTGGCCAAAATTTTGTCAAGACTCATGTTCTGTTTTGGCTATAGATTGCTATAATCATCCAAATGAAGTGATTATAATTGGTAACAACCATAAGATATATTTCACAAATTTATAGAAGTGGACCAGAACAAATCAGAGTTCTAAGATTCCCTAAATACTTGCTTAAAGGTGAGCTCGTGTAGCTCATGGGTTATGCTATGTTTTGGGTATTGTTATAGTATTTTGGCCATAAGTTGAGTTTCAATCATCCAAATTGAGTGATTCAAAATTCTGGGTAAAATATACTTCTAGGAAAATAATTTATGTGAAGGAAGTGTATGCAAATTGTAACCCCAAAGTGCCCAGAAATTTATCAAAGTGGAGCTATGTGTAAGAACAATCTGATTCTGCTTTACAAATTGAAGTAGTCTTGATATAAAATGCACTAACTTGAGTTTTGGTGATCCAAATTGGATGATTCCAGTTTTAGAAGAAACCTAGAACCATAACTTCAACACGAGGGAATCATTACCAATTTATGGAGTTAAGACCCTCGAAATTGGGAATAACATTGTAACCGAGCGAGCCGGGCATACCGACCACTTTTTAGCATTAAAATGTCAGAATTTTGAGTTTGGGTGATCCAAATGAGATGATTCAAATTCCTACTAAAAATAGACTCGTAGAATTAAAAAATTTCTTAAAGGAAGCATGAGAAAATTATGGCTCATGTGTCCCCGTAAAACTTTTCTGCAAGGGGTACTGCAGACATAAACCCTGACCCAAAACTCCTAGAATAACCTACTAATATGTGATTGTCATTGTATTTGAATAGGGGCTGATGAGGAGGAAAGCCCGCATTGAAGTCGAGATTCTGAAGATCGGAATCAAAGTGACAATTTTGGTTTTTCTATCTTCTCTTATTCTCGTTTCAAGATTTGAACTATTTGTTCTAAATGCATAAGAAAAGCATATTGGAATTGTTTTAATTGATTTAAAGAAATTGATCAGGAAAGTTTGCAAATGAAAATTGCATAAGTATTGAAATGAACTGTTTATACAAATGTACATATTGTACCGTATGTTACTATAAAATATTTGAACGCCCTTAATTGAATGTTAACCGCTTAGTTCGTGATGAAGGATGATTGGTATGTACCACAGCGGTCAAAATAAAGAAGATCGTAAACGACATATATTGATGCCGGCCACTGAACAAGAGCTCCAACGGACTGTGATTCCAGAGTGTTCACTAATTGGATTTTTTTAATAACCAACAGCAACTCGCTGGGACCGCATCGTGTTATGAAACCGCTTTTTATACCCCAAGATGGTTCAATGGGACCGTAAGGCTTGATCTATATCCTGTGATATTGAAACATAGGTTAAATTTGTTATGGGCGTAACCAAATTGGAATTGATTTGAGATTGTGACAAATTGGAATTGAAAAGCATGATTATGAATTGAAATGAAAAGAGTATCGTGAAATGGGCGATTTGATTATCCATGACTTATTGCATATGGAAGTGTATATTCTGGATGGATCAATGAACCATAAATGATTGTATATGAAATAAGTATATTGTATTGACATTGACCATCCAAAAGATCCGAAAGTTTGTTTTAGTAAAACCGCATGACGGATTTAAACCTAAAACCGAGAATGGAATTAGATAGGAACCACTACATGAAAATGCTTAGCGTGTAGTTTATCTTACAGTACCAATCGAATAGAGCGAAAAAAGCAAGATCGAGGATACGTAGTCATAAAGAGGAATTGTGGAGTATGTTCTCGACATATGCATTCACCCCATCTCTTTCAATATGGATATTTTGTAAAACAATTTCAACCCTGAATATCTATTTTGTAAATCGCTTGAAAAGGCTTGATATGCCTTTATAGTAATTGTGCTTTGCATGAATAAAATGAAATGGGCTTACCTCTTTAAAAACGCCTACATATTTGAAAAGGATTTTATGCTAATCAAGTAACACCACGACGTTGTTTGATAAATGATTCGATAAGGTGATTGAGTGACAGAGCAACCCCATTCTGTCGACCCGCCAAACTGCCTGCCAAAGGGTGCTACATATTCCTCAATGCTTCCAACAACAAAGAAGTTTCAACCCCTAAATCGGGGAAAATATGTACCAGCTGCAACAAACAAAGTAGGCTTCAAGTAATGTTCGACAAGCATAAGAAAACTCGAACAGATGATCATATTTAGTGGATGGAGTCGGGTTGAGTTCCAGCTTCAATCAAGTTTTGAACATCAATTTGGGATTTGATTGTTGAAATGCAAGCTCCCCGCAAAGGGTCTCCCAAATTGTGATGATTTTGCAAAGAGAAAAGACCGTCAAAGTTTTCCAACATGACTTTCATACCGCCCCACTGAACAACATAGACACAAGTTTTTCTGTTCACTGAATAATGAATTTTATCTATGCATTACGGAATGGTAAGTACTACCATGCCAACAAATTACCACGTTCTATGGGATGAAACGGGTTTCCCCGTTGATGATCTCACAAGAGTGTGCACATTCTTTGTCTTATGTGTGCTAAAGGAGAACTATTTCCATATCACCGTTCATTTGATATGCCCTCTACAAATGCCGATATCTCGCCTCATGAGGCTCAAGACATGTCAAAGACATCCTCAAGCCAAGGTGGACTGACATCAGTAGGGCATGTTCCCATCCCTCAACTCCCCAAATTGTAGGAAAGTGTCTACAATTCCATGTTCTGCTGAGACTTTGATATCCCATACGGGGAGAGTAGTTATGGACAATGATCAATACTTTCGCCTACAAAGGAAGAGGGCTTTGTACGCTTCTTTTAGGCGGGGTAGTAGAGAACCTTGAGTGCCTTTTCCATCTTTCCCGAGATCCATATCAAGACACTTAAAAATAAAGGAAGGGTACTTCAGAACAGCAAAACCCTAGAGTCCTCCAACACTGGGACCAGAGTCCTTATTTTCTTGACTCTATGTAACCTATGAAGGCATGTACTTAGTCCTCATGACCACTTTGAGGTTGAAAACAAGTGCTAAGACATGGGCAAAGTCTAACAATAGGCCTATGGTCATTGTTTCATTGACACACATCCTATTCTAAGGGTGTACCTCTTGCAAAGGTCTGTGAAATAGGTCCCATGGCCACCCTAAACCTGGGGAAGTAGATATTGATCTTTAATTGGAAGGTTAAAGTAGGCTTGGCAATCCCTATTGATTTAAATAAAGGCTTTTCCCCAAGAATGGGTTTGTTGTGTCATTAATTCTCCAAAAGTGGGTTCCATGACTACTTTAGGATTGGAGAAATATGAGATGATCTAGTGATAAAGTGGATTTTTTACCATTGCATTTGCCAACACATTGATTTCCCTAAGGGTGCCTTTACTCTTCTGATTTCTAAAATACGTAAGTAGGTCATGTGACTATTCGATGTTCGAGAAATAGGTACAAATAGATCAAGTTGGATAGACTTCTTGTCAATGGTTTCACATTCATGTTTTCTTTCCAAAAAGTCTACCCTCACTCCTAAAGGTCCTTGACCATCAGAGGTACGAGACCGCTTCCAAGATAGGATTTGAGGGTAAAATCGCCTTGGCCACTTCACCTCAAAAACACAAACTTCTTCAAGATTCCCTACTGATTTCCCAAGGAAGACTTCTTGACCACATCAAAATTAGGGAAATAGGGGTGGAAATATCTAAGTGAATAAGGTAGGCTTCTAGGCCACTTGGTACAATATATTTCAAACATAAGACTGGATATGTCATGAGAGGTTATCATAATCGCTCTAAGATTAAGGAAATAAGCCCTCATGTTGAATTGGAGTACGGGAAAGTGGGCTTTGTAGCCACTGCACATTCAAATGCAAGATTTCTCTACAGAATTAGACCTGCTACATCATAAAATTGCACCAGGTTATAGGTAAACCTTATAACCATTGTGAAGTTGGAAAATTGGTACATGTGTACTAGTTAGGTGAACATAGTAGGCTTTTACCTAATAGGGTCCTAGGTGCATATATTTTCCAAGGATTATACAATATAAAGAAAGGACAAATTAGGCTCCATAGCTTTTCTAAGCTTAGAAGGGGATCTAAGAGTTGAGGGGAGTTAGGTAAAGTAGGCCTTTGGCCACTCTGCCTCAGAAATGGTTTCGCTTTACTGCTTCAGGCAATCACAATAAATAAATAAAGCAGGCCTTTGGCTGAATTTTCTCAAACCTAGGGAATATGAAGATCTCAAAAATGTATATGTCCCAACAACAAGAATCATTCAAGAATTATTTAAAGTAAATTTTCAACAAATATCCAAAGGTACGCCTAGTGCCACCTTGGTCCACTAGTTCATCCACATGCAAGAAGTGCGCCTGTCCAAATGTTCGTCAAGCACACACATCTAGAGGTAGACCTAGTGCAAGTGCCACCTTGGTCCACTAATGCAATGGCATGGATGTAGTGTACATGTGCCGGTGTTAGTGATTTTCCACAATTCATTCCATACACACATCAACACACATCAAAAGGTAGACCTAGATGCTACCTTGATTCACTAATGCAATGTCATGGTTGTTGTGTACGTGTGCTGGTGTCAGTGTTTATCCACAATTCATTCCATAGGCAATCAACACACATCAAAAGGTAGGCCTAGTACCACCTTGATCCACTAATGCAATGTTATGGTTGTAGTGCACATGTGCAATGTTGTGCTTAATGAGTTTCAACAATATCTGGCAACAGCACTTAATTTCTCCACTTTCCACCAAGCAAAAATGGTAGGCCAATGGAATTAGAGAAAGTATTGTGGTATGTTTTGGTGCAAAAAAGAGCAATTTTTTAGGCTAGTACAAGTCCCTTTCCAAGTCATGGCTGATTGCAATGGAAAGGGGAAAGGATTTGGAGAGGTATGGACTTCTCCAATGGAATGTGCAAAGGCCTACCCAATCAAAGGAGGAAGAGATGGAGAACTATAGAGTAGAAATAGTATCAAAGTAAGCATAGATCAAGTGAAAATTAACATAAGCAAGGCGTGAATTGTTCTTTGATGGAGATGGCATCGGGATGGAAGCCATTGAACCAACACGAGGGATTCCTAGAAAACAAAGTCAAGGAAAGTTACAATCATGACAAAAGTTCAAGTTTTAGGCTGTAAAGACGAAATGATGAATAACTGGCATGACTAGAATAAGTAATTTCTAAAGTTTTCCATGGTAAGAAGTCCAAACTTATCTAGCAGAAGCTTAGAGAGTACATTTAAGTTGTTGTTATTTATAGAGTACCTGTGAAAATCTTCGCGATGCATAGGTGACAATTTGCCAAAGAAAATTCAAATTCAGCCAGGAGACAAGTCACTCTACCTACGGAAAATGCTTTGTCTAAAAGGTTGCTGAAAATAATTATCAAAATTTTTTATATCTGAATCTTGAAAAATTTTCAAAATGGCAAAACGGCTTTGAAAATAATTTTTTTCAAGAGTGCACAGTAATAATTTATATCTCGTATCTTCAAAAAATTTCAAAATCTTAATGCTCAAATGAATTTTTTCAAAGGTGTATTCAAGATTATTTACGCAATCTACACCTCCGAAAATTTTCGAAATAGTCTAACGACATCTAAATAATTTTTTTTTTGGTTGTGCGCTTGATGAGTCCTAAACTCATCTATTTTTAATCCATTTTTCTGGAATATTCCTAGAAGTTTATGATTCGTTTTTATGATGAATTATGGAATATTCACCAACTTCTTGTTTTGTAGGTTTTAAATGAAAAGGAGATAATTCCAGCAAGAAAAACAGAAAATTGGCCATAGTAGAATTCTCTGTCGCGACATAATTTCAAAATGTCACGACAGAATCCCAATAGAACCAGTAGGAGTTATGTCGCAACAAGGATCAAGTTGAACTCAAGCTCAATATGAAGACTGTTGCGACATAATTTTAGATAGACTAATTGATTTATGTCACGACAATGGAGTTTTATGTCGCGACAAAGCTGAAGAAGTTCATAAAGAAGAATGTCGTGACATTCCTAACTCATGTCGCGACACTAATTAAGCACATGGCAATGAAACTCATGTTGTGACATCTCAAAACTTTGTCGCGACATAAAGAATTGAAGATAGAAGAAAAACTCTATCGCGACAAAAGACAACTATGTCGCGACACAAAATCTACAGTCAGCTTTGAAGGACAAGAAGACTCTGTCGCAACAGAGAAATTTTATGTTGCAATAGAAAATAGCAAAATAATGAGACATATCAAGACAAAGTGTCTGGGACATAATTTTCTATGTTGCGACAGAAATTTCAGCTTATGACAAGACCAAGGCAAATTATATGTCGCGACACAACTTTCAGAGTCAGCAATGAAGGATAAGAAGACTTTGTCGCGACAGAGAATTTTTAAGTCGCGACAAACACAACATGAGGTTGAAGTGAACTCTGTTATGACAAAGACGACTACTGTCGTGACAGAAGTTGAGAAGAAAGACACAGAAACTTATATTACAACATAGTAAAGAAAACAAGGCAGAAATCTCTATCGCGACAAAAGAAGATTATGTCGCGACAATAAAAATTGTTGAGTAAGAGATTTTTGTCGCGACAGAAAATGGAAGAGACATGAGACCAACCAAGAAAAATATGTCGCAACAAATACTTTAATGTTGCAACAAACAGTTCAGCCAACAACCAAGATCAAAGACGATTAGGTTGTGACAAAGAAAAAGTCCTGGGCTGGGCGACAACGTAATCTGTGCAACTCGTGAGAAAACTCTTGTCACAACAATGTTTTACTCAATAGCGACAAATGTTGAAAAGAACCACAAGAAGAATGTCGCAACACTTTTTACTATGTTACATAATGAATGAAGAACTAAGGCAAAATTTCGCTTACAAATAACCGAAGCTAGGTTGCAACATAAAAGAAAGCGTAAGAATTAAACTCTATTGCGACACAAAATTTATGTCACGATACACAAAGCAAATAAGCAGAAAGGAAACTCTCACTACGATAAAGAATTTTATTACCGTGGACAATTATTCAAGTATTCAAGCCGAAGGTATTTAAGAATTTGTCGCTGCATTTTAACTTATGTCGCGACAAAAATTCAAGAAGAAAGTATAAAAATATGTCGACATAAACCGCATGCCACGGCCAAAATGTCAAGCAACAGAGATGAAAACTATCGTCGCAAATGTAAATTGTATGCCACTTATTAAGATGCCAAGCATGAGATGTAAACTATAAGAACAAAACTTCTATGTCAGCAACAAAAGTTACTAATCGCGTAATGTTTTGGGATCCACAATTAGTGCCTAGAAGTGTTGTCCATCATTTGAAAATCTATAAAGAGACGCATCTAGGGCACTGTGCGTAGCTTACGCCAAACCAAGAACTGCAATCGAGACTTTAGAGAATATTTTTCTTTTTTATTTTTCTTTTTCTTTGTAGTTTTGTATGTATTTAGCTAGTTCTTTTTAGGATTGAACAAGAACTGCGTGAAGTTTCGAAGGTTCGTTGAAAATTTGCTTTCATTACCGTTCCGATTAAAATGAATTTGAAATTTTCTCAGCTCGTTTTGTACTCGCTTAATTTACCCGATCAATAGTCACGTTATTTGTAATCCAAATTTTGAAAATGAGTCTATATGAATGACCTAGGTGTTGATTATTACTTTGGCCAACTTGAAAGAAGGTCATAGTTTGAATTTTTGGATTTATTTAATTGGTATTGTTCTTGAAGCTAGTTGTTCGGAATATTAGTAGCTTATGCCCAAAAAAGACTATGATCTTTGCTTTTGATTTTTGTGAAGCCCTCTAAGTGACATAGAGATGGAGGATTCCCTAGAGCATGGAGCAAGCTTACTTGGGGTACATTAGACTAATATTATAATAACTAGTGAAAAATCACTTAGATAGACACTTTACTTACTCATAGTGTGAGGATAGTTGGATGATGTATCACCAATTGATCGTAGTTTCCTAACATGATGAGAGTGATCTTGATCCTGTTACATAGATCTAATCAAAGAAATAGATAATCTCATCAAATTAGATGGATGAGCTAAATTACCAGGTTTCATAAGGCTTGCAATATCCTCGTCCATGTAGGCAAGAAGTCTTCACCAAGAATGCAGGAAGTATTGAAAAAGAAAATAATTCCAAATCTTAGAAAGATGTTTCTATTCTCAAGTAAACCCATTAGGACCCAAGTATCCAAAAGGAATATGGATCTCTAATTAGTGAAATGTGTGGTTTATTGAGAATCCAAACTATACTACCTTTGCATCTTTTTGACAAGTTTAGATTTCAAACTAATATTTGAACGATGTTAAACATGCGTAAATTCATAATTATATACCGATCGCATTTGTTGTTACTTTTTACCCAAGGAACTTTCCAATCCATTTATTTGAATTCTTTCATGTAGTTATAGAGTTTTATCTAGTTTTACTATTTCTTAAGTTTAGAAACAAACCATTTAACTCGAATTCAAATAGAAGGATTCAGTGTATTTGCAATTTTGATCTTTAGATTTATCATCAATCCTCTAATGATATTTGACTTAAATCCATTTATTACTTGTATGTTTGATTCTAATGGATCCTTTTCAAAGGGCTAAACACATATTTTTATCAAAATTTAGTCAATCAAGTTTATGGCATTCTAGCTGGGGACTGAAAAGTCTTTGGATGAAATTGTTAATTATTTCAACAGATTTAGTTTATGTTTAAAAGTCTCTGCAAAACAAGTTTTATGGAGTCGTTGCCAGGGATTGAGAAAAAGATGAATTTAAATATCAATATTCCAACCAAAGAGAGAATTGCTAATTTTGAAATTTTTCTTATTTTATCATAAATTTTTAAAAATCACAAAAATAAGCTTTTAACAAAGCAGTGAGCCGAGTAAGCTATCGAATACTTTGGCGAGCTTAATTGGACATAGTTGTTTTCCACATATTTAATGTGATCTCAGTGTGTTTCTATTTCAGAAAGATCTACATGCATAGAAAACCAGAAGCAGAGATGTTGCCTTTGGATACAGAACTGGAGAGAACACTGAGAAATCTGAGAAAAGTTAAAGGTGCTAAATTAGCAACTATGGCAAATCAGAGAGAAAGAATGCAACATATTCCAGAAGAAGCAGAAACTGAGAGACCTCAGAGGCAAATGACTATGGAGGACTTTTGGAGGCCAATGATTCAAGATGAATACTCACATGAGAGCCACCATATTAAAGCCAACAATTTGAACTAAAGCCAGCTGATCATAATGGCGGCAAAGAACACCAATTTATTCAGTATCTTAGAAAGATCCTAATGAACATATGAGAAGATTCATGAGGATTAATGTACAAATCTGGGTTGATCGGGGTCGCACTGTGGTGATCAAGCCGCAAATTATTTCCATTTTCATCGAGATGTGGCAACAACTTGGCTGAGTAATTGCCAATGAATCATGAACAATCAGAAGAGTCATGAGGCTGACATGAGCAAATTCTCTTCCGCCCTCACTTCGAAAGGAGAGGGAAATTATAGTTTTAAAGCAGGGAGAAGATGAAAGTCTCTACAATGCATGGGAAAGATACAAAAGATTGCTAAAAAGATGCCCCATGCATGGAATAGATCTGACCACTCAGATGGATATTTTTTATCATGCTATGAATTACACCTCAAAGGGTATAATTGATGCAACCTACTGTGGAGCTTTTAAGAGAAAAAGTGCTGATGAGGCAAAGCAGTTGATAGAATATCTTGTCAAATGCAACTATAAAGCTCCATCTGAAACTTCAGGAGCAAGAAAGAAATCAAAGAGAGGGTAGCGTTAGAGCTGAACCGGATGATCACTGAGGCAAAATTAGATGCACTGACGAAAGCAAAATGGGGAATCAAGAGAGAAGAATGCACTCGCCTAATGAAGTGGGAATAGTTGATGCAAATGAGAAGAGAATAAGGTCAAGAGGACTAGCCCATGAGGGTTCCTATCAAGTCGAGGAGGCACAATATCTTACCTGCTACTAGGAAGTTGCTGTAATTTTAAGCCTAACCTCAACTTGCCAACTCATTACACACCAAAGACTCGTGAACCATGATACCCTATGGGGGGGAGGAGCACAACAAGGCCGCGTACTGCGTAATTTTCAACAACACTATGCTTCACCCGTCTAATCAAAACAACAACAATGATCAAGGAATGTATGCGGTAATCAAGGGACAAAGAAGATCATCTTCCTTTGTTTAACAGATGCTGACTTACATGGGAGAAAATAAGAGGCTGTTAAACATTCACGAGTAGAAATTTGCTGATCTAGCAACATTTCAGGTAAGCATAGCTGTGTTTCAGGCTAATACTAATGCCTCTTTGAAGAATCTGGAAATACAAGTAGGGCAGTTAGCCCTAGCTATGAAAAATCAGTCCAAGGATGCTTTTCCAAGTGACACAAGGAAGAATCCAAAGGATTGCATGGTGGTTACACTAAGAAGTGGAAGAGAGATAGAAGGCAGAAAAGAAGAAGAGAAGAAAACTAAGGAAGAGAAAGAAGAAATTGAGAATAATCACAAAGATAGTTCATGGTCAATAAAGAGAAGTGTAAAATATAGCAAGCTAAAGAGGAGTTCTAAAGAAGAATGAAGAGGTTCAAGCCATGCCTCAAGTCCCATTCTCAAAGCCCGCAAAAGCTAAGTTAAGATGGTCAGATTCTTGAACATGTTCAAGAAAATGGAAGTTAATATCCCTTTTTCAAAGGCATTGACTCAAATGCCTCATTCTGCTAAATTCATGAAGGATATTTTGTGCAGAAAAAGAACAATTGCTGAAGAAGGAGAAGAGCTCCATTTAAACTCATAGCAAGGATCCGTGTCCTTACTGCAGAAGATGCAAGATCCAGTACCAATATTCCATGGCACAATAGGGAATTCCAGGGCGGAAAAACACTGTGTGATTTCTCGAGCCAAAGATCAACTTGATGCCTTTATCTCGTAGTTAAGAGATTGCTTAGTGGGAGCTTCACTCCCACAAGCCATGGCCCCGTATGGTGCATAACCTAGCTCAACCCGAGGGTATTCTCGAGGATGTGCTAATCAAAAGTGAGAAAGTTCATTTTTCCAAAGGGACTTTGTGGTTATTGATATTACAAAGACAAACAAGTCCTCTCGCTATTAGGAAGGCCCTTCCTTGCTACAAGAAGACTTTGATAGATGTGAAGAAAAGAGCTACTTAAGGGTCGAGATGAGGCAAGAAAATTTTTTAATCTCAATCACGCTTTGAAACAATGCACTTGACAATGTTGATTGTAAGATTGTAGAAACGAAAGTACCTATCAGTTCTGAACTGATAAATGAATGTAAGATTTAGAATTCAATGAATGAAAATAAGATGAATTTTCAAGATTCGATGTTCTCGATGTTGAATTTTGAACTCTAATTTTGAATCAAAGAAGTAAAGAGATTTCTGTGATTGATGAAAACAATATATAGAAAATGCGAATGAATTGTATAAAGCAAAAGAAACATAAACAAGTTCAGAATGGTTAACCTTGAAGGAATTACCCAATCAATTAAAGTATGCTTGAATCAAAAGAGCAAAACCGCTATTATTTCAAATTTCAGATTTACTGACCTAAAGAACATAAACCGCTTGAAACTCTCAAAATACAAGGAAGCAATTCACTGGTCTATGATGATTTAAAGGAATCATTCTTTCCATTCAGATGACAAGATCCTTTAAGAGGATAATGCAAAGACCTCTCATTAACATCAAAGAAGACTCGAATCTAGTAATGAAAGAAGTTGTCGGAAGAAGTAATCATGGCTAATGCAGAGCCTATATATGCAATCTGTATGCCTGGGTGAGCCTACCATGTGGTTCCCAAGAAGGGTGGATTCACTATGATACAAACTGAGAAGAATGAATTAATTCCTATAAGAATTGTGACAAGATGGAGGGCGTGTATAGACTATTTTTAAAACCAAACACTACGACCAAAACTGATTATCCTCTACCTTTCATTGACCAAAAGTCGATTGTGTTAGTAGGACACCCCCATTACTGTTTTCTTGATGGATATTCTAGTTATAACTAGATTGCTATAGCCCTTGAAGATCAGGAGAAAACTACATTTACATGTCCTTATGACACTTTGCTTTCAGAAGGATGCCATTTGGATTATGTAATGCTCCTGCCACATTCCAAAGATGCATGATGTCTATGTTTTCATTCGTGGAAAGAGGCTATGGAAATCTTACGGATGACTTCTTAGTATATGGATCCAGCTTTTGAGAATTGCTCGAAAATTTAGAAACAAAGACTCGCAGGTGTCAAGACAAGAATTTGGCCTTAAATTAGAAAAATTGTCATTTCATGGTAATAGAGGGTATTGTCTTGGGACACAAAATTTATGCAGCTAGATTAGAGGTAGACCAAGCAAAGGTTTCTATCATAGAAACTCTCCTGCCACCTGCAACAATCAAAGGGATAAGAAGTTTCCTAGGACCTGCTGGTTTTTACAGAAGATTCATAAAGGACTTCTAAAAAATCTCTAGACCATTATGCAGATTACTTGAAAAAGATGCAAAGTTTGATTTTGATGAATTATGAAAAGTTGCATTTGATGAAATTAAATCCAGATTAGTTATAGCACCCATCATGGTAACACCTAATTGAAACAAGGAATTTGAAATTACATGTAATGTCGTTGATTATGCAACGAGTTGTATT
Source organism: Tetrastigma voinierianum (assembly GCA_016808115.1). NCBI lineage: Eukaryota > Viridiplantae > Streptophyta > Magnoliopsida > Vitales > Vitaceae > Tetrastigma > Tetrastigma voinierianum. The sequence goes on along the minus strand of JAEQBH010003345.1, from coordinate 23,519 downwards.
AAATAAAGAACAGAAGATATTCTGTAACACCCCGAAATATATCCTAGTCGTTTCAACGTGTTTAGGGTATATTATATGCATTCGAAAATTTTCAGATTTATTATTTTGTTAAGGAGAAAATTAAACCGAAATTTGTACAAAGACATAAGGTAAATTTGTAATGTCAAACTGGATATAAAAGTCATAAGATAATAAGATTATATGCCAAAGTGAAATAATGGGAAGTTATGGTGAAAATAGAAGGGAATTAGAGGACCAAAGTGCAATAAAAGGAAAATTAGAAATCAAAAGAGGATGAGACCAAATTGGTCTCTCATTTTTGGGAGAGCAAAAACGTGAAGAAGAAGAGAGGAGAATAGAAGAAGAAGAGGAAGAAGAAGAGGAAAGGTATGGAAACTAGGGATTTGTATGGAGATGTATGGATTTCTATGGATATTAGTTGGTTCCATTTTCTAGGGTTTAGTTAGGAATTCATCCTAACCCTAGATTTGTTGAAAGTCATTGGTAAACCTAGTTTGTATGTTATGAGTATGGAATCCTCCCTTGAAATGGATTTGGTTTATGATGTATGGATACATGTTTGGGTGTTAGGAAGTTAACTCAACTTTACAGTAATTGAGTTGTGGTTTGGAAAAACCCTATTTAATCTCTATGTTCGTTTCTTGTCAGCTAATATTAATTGGGAGATGTTTTTCTCGCAAAGTATAAGGAGTTTTCTTTGCTTTTGGTCGATTCTTGAAAAGAGAGACCTAATCAAGAAATCTAGAAATTTACTTGGTCCTACGCCATCACAGGGACCTTAATGCATTGTAATGTGAGGTCCACCTGTTACGTGGCATGTCCACGCCGCTACGTGGCCGAGAGGAGGGCTGGTTGCCTCTGGCACGCCGCACCGTAGCGTAGCTACGCTCATGAAGGTCTACGCCGCAGCCTACACGGCTAGAGCTGTGATTTTAGTTTTTTTTGTTTTACGTTCCAGTTATTCCGAGGACTTGTCTCGCCTAAGACCTGGAGCACAATGACACAACACCTCTGCTACCGGGCATACGCATAGTACTTCTGGGGTACTCGTTTAGTGCGACGACACTTTGATCGTGCTTCAAAGACATTTAGTACTCTGGCATTCCTTATTAGTGCGACGACATTTCGTCGCTGCTTCCTGCACTCTCGCGATGCATGGCACTCAAAGATCGCACCATACATTCGGGTACTTATTGTGCTATGTCCGACTCATTCCTTATTACTGGTCTAGGTAGTCAAACAGTTATATGATAAGAGTCTAAATAACGAATAAGAGTAAAGTAATGTATACCGTTTCGCTTCCTCGAATGTACTCTACGAGTACCTCAGATAAGTATAAGCTTGTAGTACCTACGGTACCTCCTCAGATAAGCATAAGCTCAGAAACCTACGGCACCACCGTAGGCATAAGCTCCTTGTAACTCCTACAGACCAACAAGTATAAGTCTTCTATAAGTACAAGTATGTGTATAAGTTTGTTATATGAATTCATGAAAATTTCCTCGATATCCGCATCAGATAATGCAAAGAATATCGTTATATGCTTATCAGAATGAGTATTAAGGCATGTGTATACGTATAATTCATATGTTTCCCACTAAGCATAAAGCTTAGCATGGGTTTTAATCCGTGTAAGTATAGAGGAGAACGTTCGTGATCTTCCACATACTGCTGGGCTAGCACACTTGTAGGGGTCCATCACCTGTAGGTTTTGCGCTCTGATTATGTAAATGTAATGTACAATTTTTGTGATACGTGATATGTAACAGGACTTTAATCGTATGTATTGACACCGTAAACCCCACTACGGTGGTAGTTTTTATTTTTGTATTCAGATATGATATTTGATTCCGTTATAAGACTCAGCCCACCAATGTCTAAAAAAACAAGTAAAGAGTCCCAGATAGTTCTTCACCGCCCCCTCTCCTCCCTTCGTCTCGCTGAAGGGGGTCTGGGGTGTGACATATTCAAGGCCATATACTACGCCAAAGAAACCTTCAATGAAGCACAAGAGAATTACTTCTACAACCGAAAAAAGATGTCAGAATGGAAGCTGGCTTTGTGAAAATTCAAGCCTTGCTATTTCGGGTCCCATGTTTTAATACACACTGATCATGATGCAATTAGATATCTGATGGCAAAGAAAGATGCCAAGCCAAGACTGATCAGATGGGTATTATTACTACAAGAGTTTGATCTAGAAATTAAAGATAAGAAGGGTAGTGACAATGTGATAATTGATCGCTTGTCTAGATTGGAAAAGGCTAATGAAGAAGAAAAAGGAAGGATTGGGTTAAAACTTTTCTCGATGAGTAGTCGTTGTGTTAGCAGCCCAAACACCCCGGTATGCTGGAGACAGAATTACTTAGCTTGTGGACTTATGCCATATGACTTTAGCTACCAGCAGAAAAATAAGTTGAGGACTGATAGGGAGGAAGGTTCTATATTTGGGATGATCCATTGCTTTTTAGAATATGAGCATATATGATTATCAAAAGATGTGTACCAGAAATAAAACAAGGTGAAATCATTGATAAATTCCATGCATCACCATATGGAGGACATTTTGCAAGAGACAAAACAACCCATAAAATTCTCCAATTAGTTTTTTTTTTTTTTGCCTACTCTATTCAAGGAATGTTTTGAATGGATAAAAAATTATGATAAATGCCAGAGAATGGGCAACATAAGTTAAGAATGAAATGCCCCGTACAAACTTAGTGGTGCACATTTTTTATGTTTGGGGAATAGACTTTATGCGACCTTTTCCATCATCATTTGGAAATCTATGCATTCTCCTAACTGTGGATTATGTATCCAAATGGGTGAAAGCAATAGCTTGTTCCAGAAATGATGCTAATACAGTTGTTAGGTTTATACAAATAAATATTTTTGAGCAAGATTGGAAAGACTTACAACAATCATCGTTGATGAGGGAAACCATTTTGCAAATAAAGTTTTTGCAAACCTACGAAAGGAGATATGGAATAAGACATGTGAATGGATTACTTACCATCCTCATCAAATGCCGTAAATTTCCAATAGGGAGATCAAGAAAATTCTGACAAAATCATGGAATATAAGCATAAAAGGTCGGTCTATAAAGCTGGGATGATGTATCGCTGGCTTATACCGCTATAAACCCCATCGAATGTGTTCCATAACCAGGTCCATCCACATCTCCCCTTTTGAACTGGAATATACTATGGGGCTTTCTTATCTAAGAACCGACTTGTGACTTCAAGCCGCTAAAGAAGCTAAGGGATTACCCAATTGGAATGAACTCGAAGAGCCGAGGAATTGCTTATGATAATGCCAGAATCTACAAAGATAAGACAAAAAAGTGGCATGATCACAAGATTTTGAGGAAGGAATTTAAAGCATGGGAACAAGTCCTATTATATAATTCCTAGCTCAAGCTGTTTCCAGGAAAACTGAAGTCAAGATGGAGTGGTCCTTACACAATAGTAACAAGTACACTCTTTGGAGCAGTGACACTAAAAACCAATTTTGGATGTGAATTTAAAGTGAATGGTCATAGATTGAAGCATTAACTTGGAGGAAACATAAATGAAGAGTGAACCAGATTTGGAAGAGAAGGAACAGAATTTTCCTGAAAAGAAAACATTATGCAGCAAATGTCTAGCTAAAGACTAATTGAGCAGCTTCTTGGGAGGCAACCCAAACAATTTTAAATTTTCATGGCTAGCTTGCTTTGGTTAAGTTTTGTGTGTTTGAAGTAGTTTTACTTTTGTTTGAAGTTTTATTTGTTGTTTTTGCTAATTTTTCAAGGACGGTGAAGCTGAATTAGAAATGGATTTTATTAGAAAGCACACTCTCTCAAACTGATGATGCGTAAATTGCCATGTATGGGGGTGTATTTACTTCCTAACTTGCTTTTTTAAATGATAATGTATAGTCAAGCTCGGGGGAATGTAATTTTGTTTAGAGTAAAAAATGAACAGTAGCTTTGTTGTTCTCATTATTTGAATACTCTGAATATCATCTTATTGAATCATTTTGAGTGAAGAAATGAAATGTGATTATTCATACTTGAATTGAGGTTCTTTGATGAATAGATGTGTTTCCACAAATATGTTCTGATTGGTATGAATGAAATACAATTCTTTCTTTAATGTCAAGATTGAAAATGTGAATTGTGCAACTCTGAGAAAAAATTTTCATTGTCGCGACATAGTTTTCTTTGTCGCGACAGTATTACCATAACTCATGTGCAACATTACTTAATGTCGCGATTAAAGACTAGGCCTGGTCTTTTAAGCCCTCGAAATTTTGTTATGACACAATTTTCTATGTCTAACATAATTTAACCCAAGGAGCACAACCGTCATGATAATGTTTTTCTCTGTCGCGACATCTTTTGATTTGAATTGATCCTTGTCTTTTCTATGTCAAGACAATTTTTCTCTATGTCGCGACCAAGTTGGCTTTAAATCGATATTGCAAAGAGAGTTTTTGTCACGACAATATTTCTCATTGTTGCGACATAAGTACACTTGAACATCACATTTTTATGTCGCAACAATTTTTCTGCAATAATGAACTGGCTTAGTTGTAATCGATTTCAGAAAATATGTCGCGACATTACTTTTCTATGTCTCAACATAAAATTAAAGGAATAAACCTAGGTTAGTTTTTGTCACGACATTTAATGCTGGTATAACAAATATTATTTTATAAATAGATCATGTTTGAAAACCGGGCGTTTGCCTCATAAACCAATCAAATCCACTCCTGGCCTTCTTTTATCAAATCTCTTCCCTCCTGGTGTCCCTAGATCTAAACCTCTTCGACAATGTCTGAGCCTTCGAACCTGGTTCCGAACCTAAACAAAATCATGGAAGAGTATTCTGAGAGGGAGGAATAAGCAATCCAAGCAACTCAAGCAGAAATAGAAGAAGAAGAAGAAGAAAGAGCTGAAGTTAGAGCAGAGTCTGAGCAGCCAGTTGAAGAAACAAGAAAGAGGAAAAGGGGAGTTGAAGAAACTGGAGAAGAGCACAGTGAAGAAAAAGCGAGTGATTGGGTTTCAGAGCTAGCTTATGTCGCTTAGAGAGACAAACTACAGCATAGAGATTTCATAGGCGAAAAGGGGTTTCAGCAAGTTGATCTCCCCCTTCCAAGAAATTATTGAGAAGAGAGGATGGCTTCTTTCAGGAGCACAAAGCCCCCGGTTTCAGACGTAGGCAAAATAATTCTACGCTAATATGGTGGGTATGAAGGACAAGACAGTTTATATCAAAGGTAAATGGATCTCTTTCAGCAGGGAGCAGATAGACCAAACCTACAATTTGAACAAAAGGAAGAATGGTTCGAAATTCAAGAAACTGGTCAAGGAACCGACTTCCGTAAGATTGTGTACTGGCCGAATCGATGGCAAGGGAAGTGGAATGCAACCAGAAAACCCACGAGTCCATCGCAAGGGGGCCGTGACCGAACGCTAAGGTTTGCTTTATTTCATTTGTTTAGTTATTTTTCCAACCAAGCACTTGAGTGCAGTTAGGGAGAAGGAGGTAGTACTGTTGTATGCCATCCTGAAGGGTTATAAGTTCAGTGTGGGGAAAATCATAGAAAACTTAATTTTGAGTTATTACAGAGGTGGATACGGGGGACTGGTACCTCACTCAACACTAATCACTAGGTTGTGTATCCTGGGTGGTGTGGAAGGAGACTAGGAGGAAGAAGCAAACTGCCCTAAAACCTCACCCCTGACACTGACAGGAATCACCAAAAAGCCTAAGAATAGAGGCAGAGAGAGAAGCTGAAATTGAGAGAGAGAATAGAGATGATGTAGAAATACATCAAATACAAATTGAAAGTGAAGCTCCAGAGCAACAACAGAGGCAAGAAGTGTGCTTCACCTCACCCTCTCCCCTTATGAGACAAGTCCATCAGGAGCAAGCTGGAAGTTCAGAGCATCAAGGTAACACTGCTGAATTAATAGATATGCTAAAAACAATGAAGCAATAAATGCAATAGAGGAACAAATAGCTGCAGATCCAACTCCAATTGAGAGATGAATATATGGATGCAGAGCTCAAAAGAATGGATCAAAATCTGGAAGAAGCCCTAAAGCAGAGAGATGAATAGTGGACGAGCAGATGGGAAACAAGAGAAAGAGAACTGAGTGAAGAACTCAGGGCAAGAGAATATGCCTTCATCTCATATCAGCTCAAGAGGGATAGTGAGCTAAAAACAATCATGAAGGAGAGAGAAGATGCCATGGAGAAGAACTTGTCGTATGCGATGCCTTTAGGTATCTCAGACAAGAAAACATCATAAAGAAATAAGACTCCTCATAGAGAAAATGGACAAGGAAATGGAGGGCACCCTAAACTATATGGGAAAATGTTGGACCGAAAGCTTAGATATGATCAACAACAACTTGATAAAAATGTACTCTGCCCAAGGTGAGTTTGAGGGAACCCTGAACTCTATTGGGCAGAGACAAAATGATCTCATCAAGCAAATGGCCCTTTCCATGGAGTGGTCTAATGCTCAATGTATGAAGAAGGCAACGAGTCCAAGCAGCCACAAGTCTAGATTCCTGAGTTCTCTCCTTCTGCAGCTAGTTATAAGTTTGAACCAGTGAATCTGCATTCCTCCTATAGGCATGATAGAAGAAGAAATAGCTTACCCTATAGTTCTTCCCCTTTTCCCTCTTTGTAACCAAATGCCTTACACTTAAAAACTTCAATAAAAAAATTCTTTGCAAAAAAAAAAATAAATTGATGTTCACTCTCATTTTACTTTTCTTTATGCATTATTCATTTTCTTCTTCAGGTTCACAATTAGAAATTGATGACATTTAGTAAATAGCTTTGTCGACAATGAAGAACCTAGTTTTCGTTTAAATCACAACAGTCGTGAATTATTTGGTAGACTTGAATGATTAGAATTGAAATGTTGCTGTTGCTTCTCTTAATTAAATGGTTTGATTTAAATAAGCTTTGCACGTGTAAAATAGCATAGCAACATATTTAGGTACCAAATAAGAATTTGATAAATGAATTGGGGTAGGATGCAATGAACTGAAAAAGAAAGTTGTGAAGATATGATTAGTGCCCAAAAAGTGTTATTTTGAACCTTATTTATTATAGGTTTTGAGTGCTTTTTGTATACTAATCATTCTAATTAACCCGATTTACACATCAAGGTCGCTACTATTCTACTGATCGCATTTTGTGGCAAATTTTGCAGTTTTTGTGAGCTTTTCATGCCAACATTGTTGAGTCGATCCAAACATGAAGAATTCGAGTCAAACTCAACATCATAGATCAGAGACTAAGAAGAAAGAAGAGTAGAAAATGGAAGAAAAGGAAGCAGGGAGCAAAGGGGGAATGTGGAAGCAATGGAACAAGCAAGTGTGAATGGGCAGACACTGCTACGCCGGATGATTTCGTTATGATAGCACTCTTTCGCTATCATAGCGAATATTTCGCTATGAGTTAGCGAAAGATTCAGGTACAGCTTAAAATTTCACTTTCTTATGCTTCGTATTTTTCGCTATGATACGAATTTTCGCTATCATACGTAAATTTCTCGCTATGATAAATAAAATCATTGTGCATAAATAAATTTCGCTCCTCGTTTTTGTGTTCAAACCACTCCGCTTTGCTTTTCTCCTTCTACCCTTTGTAATAACTTATGTTTTGATTGTTTTTGTAATTTCCTTGCTCGCACACTATATAAGCTAGAGTCGCTTTGTAAACATCAATCAACATCATATTACCCTTTGGGGGAAGCTACTCCCCGCTTTTCTCGCTTCACCGCTCCCTTTTTCTCATTTTCAGACTTTTCAAGTAGCCTAAACACCTTTGATGATGACAAATCAAGGATGCTCTGGCCAAAATCCTTCCTCTTGGAAGGTATGCTTTTAAAGTGGATCTCGAAGGCCTGAGGGTTCCCGTTCTTCACGCAGTACCTCACGGCGCTTTGGTGTTTCATTTCTAACTTTAGGTTTTTATCCCTTCGAATCTCCTTAAATGGCTATTATTTGCAGCCAGGTTCAAGTGGGATGCCATTGCTAGATCCACTGAGATTCATTAGTTACCCTCTATGATCCATTGAAAGGGGAGTCTAGGAGACTCATTCTTCACTGTCAGTGACCACTGATGGCCAGTAGATACCATTTATCAAAAGGAAAATTATTAGGGTCAGTTTTTACAGTTAAATGAAGAACCGGTTTGGGAGATGACTATATGTCATCCTCCCCAATGCGAGGAAAAGACCCTGGATAACCTCAGTTGCCCTAGGATCCTAAGCCCAGTATCCTGATACTTCAAGGAGGCCTCTTTTATTTTTTATTTTATTTCTTTTCAGTTTGCAAACCACCAACCCACTGTTTTTAATCACCACCTTAAAATCCAAATCTAATTCACCATTTTTTACTTCACTCAAATCATTTGTACTAATAAACCCATCCCTTGTTCGACTCCTAGACCATACGCAAAGAGAGCTTGACTAGGCAAGCAGGAGGAATAGTGGGAAACAATTTGTTGATTCTCGATCACCCTACCGTGGCACGAATCAAGATATTGATGAATGTGTTGAATTTCAAGAATAAGGAAGATTGCAACCAATTGATGGAACAAATAAGACCTATAATTATATTTTATAAACAACTTAGTTATTATAAACCCTGATAAACACTGCACATGGTCAAAAGTATCTCTGAAACATATTGTGCTAAAGATTTAGGACATCTTCTGGGATCTATCATAGTTAAATCTCCAAATGTCCTAAAACTTGTTAGATTATTAGTCAAGGTGAAATTCTAAGCAATACCACTAACAGGAAGTGATATAGGTCATTCTTGGAAGGTTGAACCTTTCAAGCCTACCTTATTAATATGCATAAGCATATACCTTAGTTCCTTGTTTGAGCTAATAGTCTACCTCATCATCAACCAGGAAATGAAAACCCTAGATCCTCCCTTGAACATAATCCTACAGTAAAGAACCCTTATTTTCCTAGATTACATGACAAATACATCAATGATGAAAGAGGACAAGTTTTGGGGAATATTATTTCAAAGTACAAAGAAGTATAAGAAGGGTTGAGACATAAAAATCAATTGAGATGTGAGAGAAAAGATGAAAAGAATGAGGAAAAGAAGCCTATGAAAAGCAAATGTGTAAAATGGAATAAGTTTGATCTTGTAGCCTTCCTCCCAGGAACAATTAAGTCCTTAGGGGTATTCAACATCTAGCACCCTAATGTCAATTAGCATGGGAGCTTACTAACCCAAAGTTCAAGTATAGAGTTTAAAAGTACAAAATATTTCACTATTCCAAAAACCTTGATAGAAGATGAAAAGTAAAAAGCATCTAAGATAAGGAAGAGAGTTTACAGTGTGAATATGGTCAAGAAAAACACCACAAGAGAGAGTATGCAAAAAGATGCACCAAAACAAATGGGGAATTAGAGAGTTGACATTAATGGAAAAAGTCAAGAATGCATATGAAGGCAGGTATGTCAAAGTGTAAATGCGTGAAATCGGGTGAAATCAGCCTAAATTGTCTTATTACTCTACCCAATTACCTCAACCTCACACATAAGCCTAAAAGACCTAATTGATTTCAAGGGAATATGCTATATTAGTGGGAAATTAATATGACAAACAAGCATATGGGACTTTAAAGAATAAAGGAGAAGCATGCTATTTGAGCAATAACCTTAAGATTAAACTAATCGCAAGGAATAGAGTATATACCATCACACACTCACAAATCAGGGTTAAATAATTGAATTGTTTACACAATAGTAATTACTTGGCTTTTTAGTGAACTTAATTGAAAATCTTCCTGATTCTAGATTGAAAACAGATTTAGAAACAATTTTACAACTAACTATGTTTCTCACCAAATTGTGGATTCAACAGAAAAATGTCCTTAAAAATAAAAGCTAAATTGTTTTAGGACAAACAAAATGTTCTTTTCTTTGCTTAGGGACAAGCAAAACCTTAAGTTTGGGGGAATTTGATGAGTCATGTTGACTAATTTTTCGACACGACTACCAAAGACTAACTAAAGTCCCCGACAACGGCGCCAAAAACTTGTTGATTGATATATGTATAGACCAAATTTACCAAGTAATTAGCATTGTTGCCAAAGACTAACTAAAGTCCCCAAGCACTGCGCTAAAAACTTGTTTGACTGATTTTTTCGTAGAATATGTGTTTGTCCTTTTTGTAAAATGGATTCATTAAAAAATGTGTTTGGTCTAATCACTACAAGTGCACAGCCTGCATAAGCAATAAAAGTGGATTTTTAAGTCCAGATATCGTTCCCATGAGGATTGATGATAAATCAAAAGACTAACTACCCCAACTACTCAAGATCCTTACTATTTGAACTCCAATGTTAAAATGATGAGAGAACTAATACAATATTACTGAAGTAATTTCACTAGTGTACATAAAAAAAATTAATAAAAGTGGATTTGAGAGTTCACTGAGTGAGACAACACTGGGAAATAGATTGATGAATGATTGTTAATTTCTACATCATTCTGAGTCATAAAGGTTTCATTAGTCGAAAGCTAAACTTGTCAAAAATGCATTGCAAGATAGTTCGATTTCCTCCCATAACCATACCTTTCACTAATTAGAGATTCATGTTCATTTCTAACTCATGGATCTAATCAGTTACTTGTAAGATATAATCCTCTTTCTAAGATTTGGGTATTTTTCCTTTTCAGTACTTCACACCCAAATTTTAAGACTGAAGAATTCTTGCCCCTATAGACAAGATATTGCAAGCCTTTTCCAATTTAACTAGCACCTCATCCTTCAATGCTAGTGACATTCTCCATATCCTTGATTAGATCTATGCTAACACTCCGGATCGTAACTTATTTCATTAAAAAGAGGAGAAACCTCTGAGAAATTAAACTGATATTTTCTCCAACTAACCTCACACAATGAGTAAGTTAGTGATCTATCTAAGTAATCTTTTAGGGTTCATTAGTTCCGAATTATTAGTCTACCATACCCACAAAAAATTGCTTCGTACCCTCAGGATTCTCCATCTCTGTGTCACGCAGAGGGTCTCTTGGAAATCATAGTAAGATACAGTCATTTATTTTTGGGTACACGATACTAGTACTTTGAACAGTTAAGTTCAAGAATAATACCAATCAAATAAATTATAGATTTATAACTAAGGCGTTCTTCCACTTTGTGCAGAAAAATAACAATCATCATCAACCCATTCCCAAAGGGAGCTCAATCTTTCAAAATTGGTTCACACATACTGCTGACTAATCGATAGAAAATCCACTAGCCTGTAAACGCACTAAAAATAAATGAACCTGTAATTTTCAAATCCATTTAAAACATAACAAGATGAAAAGACGCCCTACAATACCTGAGATCGGTCGTACACGCTCTCATAACTCAACTCCGGAAATTAAACAGAAAACTAACTAAAAACTATGATAAAACAAGATCTACTAAATAGGAAATAAAAGATAAAAATAAAAGTAAAATAATATACAAAGAGTCTTCAAATAAATTTTAAGTCCCGAATTTATGAGGTGCCACGATAAGGTCTTCTAGATGCCATTTATAGAGCTTTAAATGATGGGTCGCACTTCAAGGCACAAATTGTGGATCCCCAAAAATTATGGCCCAAAAATACTTTGTCGCGACAGTTGTTGGTGTCACGATTACGGTTCTTATTCGTCACACTCTGTCGTGGGTTTGCAAATAGAAAGCAACATACTTCCCTGCTATCTTCTTTGATTTTGTCTAGACATAATTTGACTTTGTCGCGATATATTTTTGTTGATGTTGTCTGTTTTATGTCGCGATTGTCTTTTGTCGCGACATAAATTTTCTCATTCAGCTTTTCAACTTTGTTGCAACAGTCTCTACTATGTTACGACACTCTTCGTTGTTATTCAATTTCTTTGCCGCGACAGAAAGCCCCAAGAGCATGAATTTGTTGTCACGATGCATCTTTTCTTTGTCGCCACAAAGTCAAGGCTGTCTTGTATTACTGAGACTAAACTCTGTGTCGCGACAAACTCATTCCATGTCGCAACATAATCTTCTTTAATCCTTGTCGCTGGCTGAACTTTTTGTTGCAACATTTAATCCTCATCGCGACCAATCCGCTTTCAAATGTTTCCTCTCTCACTTTCTTCCATTTTCTATCATGATAGAAAAATTATTTGTCGCAATGTAAATTTCTTATCCAACAACTTTTATTGTCATGAAATAATCTTTCCTTTGTCGCAATAGAGATTTTTGCCTTCAGCTTTATTCTATCGCAAACATTCTTTTGTAATTTTCAACTTCTATCGCGACAATATTTTGTCTCGCCACTACAAAATTCTTCAGCCTCATGTTATGTTTGTCGTGACATAACCGCTTCGTCACATTAAAGTCTTCTTTGTTCCTATCCCCGGCTATGAATTTTGTCACGATATTTTTTCTTCTATCGCGACATAAAATTTGCCTTGGTCTTAACATACGCTAGAATGTCTATCGCAACATGGAAATTCTCTATCGCGACAACTTTGTCTTGACTTGTCTTATTGTTCTACTATTTTCTATCGCAACAGAGTTGTCTTTTGTCGCGACAGAGTTCATCTGATATCTTACTTCTTGTCAGTTAAGACAACATTCAAAATGTCGACATATTCCAATCGCCATTTGCTTGATCAATGCTACACATAGTTCGAATATCGCGACATTTTTCATGAATCTCTCCCAAATATGTCACGACATAGAAATCCATCAAGCCGCGACATACTAGCCAATCTATTCAATCAGGTCGCAACACTCTTTCATTTCTCGAGTTAAGGCCAGTTTAATCTTTGTTGCGACATACTTCATCGTTATATTGAATCTGTCACGACATTTTTGATACTATGTTGCATCAGAGAATGTTACCCTCGTTGGCTTTTTTCGTTTTGCCGGGAATTTCTTATTTTCATAGAAATCTCTGCAAACAAAGTCATATATTCCATAATTCAATGATAAATGAATCATAAACTTCTAGTCGATGCCAAAAAATGATTAAAATAAATGAGCTAGACTCATCAAGTCCTAAACTCATATATTTTTAATCCATTTTTCTGGCATATTTATAGAAGTCTATGATTCGTTTTTATGCTGAATTATGGAATATTCATCAACTTATTGTTTTGCAAGTTTTAAATGAAAATGAGATAATTCCAGCAAGAAAAGCAGAAAATTGGCTAGAGCAAAATTCTCTGTCGCGACACAGTTTCATAATGTCACGACATAATCCTAATAGAACTAGCAGGAGTTATGTCGCAACAAGGATCAAGCTGAACTCAAGCTAGATATGAAGATCGTCGCGACATAATTTTAGATAGACTGACTAATTTCTATTGTGACAATTGATTTTTATGTCGCGACAAAGCTGGAGAAGTTCATAAAGAAGAATGTCATGACATTCCTAACTCATGTCGCGACATTGATCAAGCACATGACAATGAAACTCATGTCGCGACATCTCACAACTCTGTCGCGACATAAAGAATTGAAGATAACAGAAAATATCTTTCGCGACACAAAATCCACAATCGCCTCAAGGTGATTCGCGCTACGATCTGTTCCGTAATCAACAAAATTTATATCCTAAATCTTTCATCGCTGCAGCAAAGCTATCGCGAAGATGCAGGTCTCTGTGGTCGAACACAGGATGGGGTTTTCTTCTGCACAAATGACTTACAATGAACTTAAACCTGTGAATTCAATTTGGATTTTCGGTTTTGGTAAAAACAATGAAAGAATTGGTGGTAATGCAGCTTAAAATAAAATAAGGAAAAATGTAAAAATGTAACCCCGAAGTGTTAGGTCACTCAGGCTGGATTCCTAGTGGCAACCGAGGGCTTCCAGGTCCTTTTATCGGGGTTTGGGAGGATGACCTATAGTCATCTCCCCAAACCGGACTACGAATAAAACCTAACCCTTAATAATAATCCTTTGAAAAATGGTATTCACTGAGCATCAGTGGTCTTCGACAATGAAAAACAATTCTCCCTAACTCACATTACAATGATTAATAGAGGGTAACTAGTGAATCTCAGTGGATCTAGCAATAAGCATCCACTGAACCCTAAAAGATTACCAACATGTGTCATTCACAGAATCTAGGGATTTAAACCTAGAGTTCAAAGGAAACACAAACCGCCGCTAAGGTGACTGCGTGGAGAAACATGAAACCTCCAAGAAATCTTAAGACCTGCACTACAGCCCCTTCCACTTCAAGGAGGAAAGGGTTTTAGCAGCCATCCCTCCGAGCTGTCATTCTCGAGGGTGTTTTTACGCTTCGTAAAGTGAGAGAAAAGGGGAGAAAGCGAGAGAAAATGGAAAAGAGTGGGAAAGCTGAAAGCTTCCCGCCAATTTTATTACTAAGCCAAAAGTCAAGTCTCCCATTACAATGTTTGCTTGCTAACATCGTCCCTAAACAATACAATTACCACAATGAACAAAAGTAATTAACTATTATAGTGGACAAATGGGAAGAAACAAAATTGAAACAAACAGGCAAAGAACGCCGTGCCAGTGGACACGTGAAGGCGCGGTCAATTGTGAATAGTGTCAGTAGATGAACAGTTGCTCACATGAACCAAATTTCGCAGGTGCTCTAATTTCCTTGTATTTTTTGCTCTTTCTTTCCTTCTGGTCTCCGATTCATACGTTAAGTTTGACTCGAATTCTTCGTGTTTCGATCAACTCAAGCAACAATTTCTAAGATAATACCTTGCAAAAACTACAAAATTAGCCACAAAATGCGATCAGTAGAATAGCAGAGACCTTAATGTGCAAATTGGGTTAATTATGCTGATTAGTACACAAAAAGTGCTCAAAACCTTAAATAAACAGGGTTCAAAATAGAATTTTTTGAGCACTAATCAGAAGGGCAAGAAGATTTTATCGCAACAAAGAAATTTTATGTTGCGACATAAAATAGCAAACAATGAGACAAATCAAGACAAAGTGCCTACGATAGAATTTTCTATGTTGCGACAAACATTTCAACTTATGACAAGACCAAGGTAGATTATATGTCACGATAGAAGAAAACTATGTCACTACACAACATTCAGAGTCAACAATGAAGGATAAGAAGACTTTAAGATAGAGAATTTTTAAGTCACAACAAACACAACATGAGGTCACGAACTCACAAGGACAAAGACGGCTACTATCACATCAGGTCGGTAAGAAAGACACAAAACTTGCGTTGTGACACAAGAAGAAAACAAGTCAAATCTCCGTCACGTCAAAATAAGATTCGTCGACAATAAAAATTGTTGAGTAAAGAAATTCGTCATGACAGAAGTTTTATGTCATGATAAAAAATAAGAGACATGAGACCAACCAACAATATGTCACAACAAATACTTTAATGTTGCAACAAATGGGCTTCAACCGAAGAACCAGATCAGTCGATTAGGTCGTGATAAAGAAAGTATGTCGATTAATACCTAGGGCAACTCAGAAACCTGCCAGGACAATGTTTTACTCAAGAAATGACAGCGTTGAAAAGAACCACAAGAAAAATGTCGCAACACTCTTTACTACGTCATGATAATGAATGAAGAACTCATGTAAAATTCTCTATCACAACAATCGGAAGCTAGGTCACACATGTTGAAAGGTACATCCCGTAAAACTCATCTCGACACAAAAATTCATGTCGCAACACAAGAAACAGAGCGTATGAAACCCGGCCATGATAAAGAATTTGGTCGGGCGATACACTATTCAAGTATTCAAGCCGCAGCGGTATCCAATTTTCTTGACATTGCCAACTTATGTCGCGACTGTAATTCAAGAAGAAAGATAAAATATGTCATGATGTGAACTACTCACTACAACAAGATGCTAGCGACAAAGATGAAAACTATGTTATGAAGTAAAGATTTCTATGTAGCGACAGTTAATACTAGGCTGAATTTTGAGAATCCACAATAAGTGCCTAGAAGTGTTGTCCATCATTTGAAAATCTATAAATAGACGTATTTAGGGCATTGTGCACAGCTTCCGCCAAACCAGGAACTTCTGGGTAGCTGGAGACTTTTGTATATTAATTTTCTTTATTTTTCTTTTCTTTTGTTTAGTTTTTAGAGTAGCATTTTAGCTAATTCTTTTTGGGATTGAACAGTAATCTGGTGTGAAGTTTCGAAATGGTTCATTGTGAAAATTTTGTTTTTCATTACCGTCTGATTAAATGAATTTAAACTGAGTTCATTCATTTGGCTGCTGCAATTTCAAGTGAATTTACCCGACGCTTAGTCACCTATTTGCATTCAGCTTTGAAAAATTGAGCTCCATCTAAGAATGGATCTATGTTGATTATTATTTTCTGCTCAACTTGAAAGAAGGTCATAGATTGAATTTTTGGATTTATTTAATTGGTATTGTTCTTGATGCTAGCTGTTCAGAATATTAGTAGCTTATACCCAAAAAAAAGACTGTATCTTGCTTTGATTTCAAGGAAGCTCTCAAAGTGACATAGAGATGGAGATTCCTAAGAGTATGGAGCAATTTCTTGGGGGTATGTTAGACTAATAATATGGAACAACCGAATCCATTAAAATCACTTAGATGTATCATCGACTCAGAACAACTTCGTCATCTTTCTAAGATTTTTTTATATATAATAATTTTTATTATATGTTTAGGTATAAATAAATTAAATGAATTTTTTGGAATTTAAATGCTCATAAACGAAAATATATAACCTGAAAATTTTGAAGCAAAACCAATTAAATTTGGTGTGGGTCAAATGGGGACCAAAGGGTCCTAAATGAGAAGTATAAGTGCAAAAGTGTAAATGAAATGAAATAAAATTGAAATGAAAGTTAAATGAAGTGTTAAAATGGAAAAAATGAGAGGATTTAGGTGAAAGCCAAACAAGGCTTAGAATACAGATATTAAAGATCCATATTTTGGCCTTTGAGAGACATTCCTCTCATTAAGGCATTTTCGTTTTTGAGAAAAATGGAGAGAGCGAGGGTTTTTGAATGGGGAGATTTGTGAATTGCTCCATGAAAATCAAAGGTTAAAGTGATAAAAAACAAGGAGGAACCTTGGTATTGAAGTTTGAAAGAGATTTGTGTAAGACCAAACCCTGGGTATTTGTAAGCTTGAGTTGGGGAAAACTCAAAATGTGATGTTATTTGTTTTGCTATAAATGAGTTTTGGGGTTGTGTTGGGTTGAGTTTTGAAGAGTATTGTTGGTTGATATTGGTTTCTGGATTGGCTTGATGGAGTGGTTGTAAAGAGAAAATGTTTGGTTTTCAAGAAATACACAAAATTTTTGTCAAAAACCCCCGTTCTTATTATGACTATAGATTAAGTTATAATCATCCAAATGAAGTGATTAAAATTGCAAAGAATCATAAGATATATATATTAAATGTATATGGGACCAAGAGCAATTGTACCACTAAGGCCCCGAATATGGGCTTAAAGGGGGTTCTAGTAGCTCACTAGTATGCCCTGCTTTTGGTGAAGGTGGTGTTTTAAGATATAATGAGCTCACCATCCAATTTGAGTGATTCAAAATTCTGGGTAAACTAGACTTATAGGGGAATAATTTACTTAAAGGAAGTGTATGGAAATTGTAACCCTAAAGTGCCCAAAAATCTGTCAAAGTGAGCTATGCAGACTTCGCTTTTGGTACCTAGAGTAGTCTAGATGTAAATGCACACCTGGTTTTGTAATTCAAATTTCCGCATTCCAATCGAGAAGAAACTGAAACTATAGGATTCAAATGAGTTAAGGAACCATTACCAATTTATGAAATTAAGACCCCATAAATCAAGAATAACAAAGAGGTGATCCAAAGGAGCTAACCAATTTGGCACAAATGTCGTGAATCTCAGTTTGGGACTCCGTTGGCTAAGTGTGTTTTGGAATTTATGAAAAATAGATTGTCAGATGATTAGGCCTTGGAAGGAATATGGTCTTGGAAATATTAACTTTTCTTCTGACAAATTTATTCGTGGAATTTATTTGATTTTTAGAAAGTGCTTTGTTACTGTCAAAGTGGATAGGTTAGGGTTTTGGGATGTTAGAAAGTTAAAACTGACCAATCGGGGTTTTTATAATCCGATTGGTGCTTAGGGGTTGGTTAGAACTTGGTCTAATCTAATCAAATCATGTTTGAATTTAATTTGACAACATTAGGATTGGTTTTTGGTGAGACGTTTAAAGGTACTCAATGTCTGGAAAAAAATACATGTTTTGTTCCTCGTTTGTGTTATGGTCGAGGGTCTTAGAGAAGGAATTTTAAATTGAAAATTTTCAAAGACGCTATTGGATATATAAAGGACTAAACTGAGAGTTTCATAATTTGAAGACCGCTTTTGAATAATTTTGGGTAATAAAGTCCGTAGAATAAAACTAGAAAATAACGGTCCTTGCATGTGGTGTTAGTGTCTGTTTGAGGTTTTTGACTTAATCTTCCTTTGAGGATGGTTTAATTGATCAACAATAATATTGGAAAAGGATTAAAAGGCAGGGTGAAATTTTAGTATTTTGGTTATGTGATGGATTAAAGTTGGGAAACTAACAACATACCGAGCTTGTATCTTGCCCTTATTTGCTAATGAGATTAAGAATACGATATTAAGCTTTGAAAATCAACCCTAACCAAAATCACTAGTACGCACGAATAATATTGTTCTTTAATTGTATTGGAATAGGGGCTGACGAGGAGGAAAGCCCGAACTTAAATCAAGATTCCGAGGATTGGAATCAAAGTGCAAAGCTTTTTGGGTTTGTTCTACACCTCTCTCTCCAAAATGTTTGAATTGCATATTGAATTGTTTTAAATTGATTTGATGCAAATAAATTGTGAAATGAATTGGGTGTTGATTTAAGAAATTTGAGAATTGATTTACTGCGAAACGAACATGAAAATTGCATGAGTATTAAAATGATTTGTTTGTATAAAAATACATACTATATTGTATTTTCCTATAAATGATTTGGAATGTCCTTAATAACGTTAACTCGTTAAATCTGCTGGGGCGATGGGATTGAGATACCAATAAGAGTCGAGCAAACATATTATCAGGGCATACCGACCAGAGTCTACCGACAAGACGGTGAGTGTACACCAACCGAGTACATATTTTTATAAAATTGTGTTTACACCAACCTCGTAGCCTGTACTGGGACCGTGTTTGATTTACATCCTTGCACCGAAAGCATAAGGCACTGGCTTGGTGCTAAAATGCAAATGATAATGGGAATGAAAAAGTACATGATTTATGATCTCAATGATTTGTCAGACATGAAAATGCATAGTTTGAGATGACCAATGAATTGTAATTGACATATGAAAATATATCTTTATGTATGTATTGTACTGCATTGGTCATTTAAGAAAGTACGAAGATTGGTCTATGAAATCGCATGATTTGATTTAAACTGAAATAAAGAGATACTCGTATAGAACCACTAAGCATGAAAATGCTTAGCGCGTAGTTTTTTATCTATGTGCAGGTACCGAGTGAACAGGAACGAAGGACAAGATCGAGGAGCGCAGAGTCATCAAGAAAGCTGTGGAGTAAAATGTATATACTTCGTCATATGAATCCATCATACTTTTGAACAATCATGTTTCAGGATCAAAGAGTTAAACTCAAACGATTTTGAAGTATTATTTTGAACTGCATGAAATGCCTTCATTGTAAATGCATTTTGTTAAATGTAAATGCTTATGGGCCTACAGAATTGAAATCGCTTCCGCACATATTTGAAAGTGTTTATACGAATGGAATATCGGCCTAAACGGTTATTTTGAGCCAGATATGTTTCTGAATGAATTTACTAGCAACCCGACTTCGTTCTGATCCAAACAATTCAAGTCGGGTAGGGAATGGGGTGCTATAGACTTACTCATAGTGTGAGGATAGTTGGATGATGTATCAATTTAATTGATCAGAGGTTTCTCCTCAATATGATGAGAGGATCTTGATCCCGTATTAGCATAGATCTAATTAAGGAAATAGAGAATCTCATAAAATTAGATGGATGAGTTACCAATTATATTGGAGAAGGCTTGCAATATCCTGACTATAAAGGCAATAAGTCTTCAGTCCTAAGAAATGGTTATGAAGTACTGAAAAGGAAAAATACCCAGATCTTAGAAATTACTTTATTCTACAAGTAATTGATTGCACTCCATGTATCCTAAAGGAATAGTGGATCTCTAATTAGTGAAATGTGTGGTTTATGGAGGAATCCAAACTATACTACCTTGCATCTTTGACAAGTTCAGATTTCAAACTCATGGTTGAACTATGTTGGAAAATGATGCAGAAATTCATAATTATACAATGATCTATTTCCCAGTGTTACTTTTCCCATTGAACTTTCCCCATTTATTTGAATTTATTTTCATGTAGTTATAGAGTTTTATCTAGTTTTATCAGTTTCTTAAGTTTAGAAACAAACCCTTTTTAACTATTGAGTTCAAATAGTAAGGATCTTGAGTAGATGGGGCATTTTCGACTTTATATTTATCATCAATTTCAGGGGAATGCTATCTGCACTTAAATCCATTTTATTACTTATGACCCGTGCACTTTGCAATGATTTAGACTAAAATCACTTTAATGGGTCCTTTTCAAAAGGGCTAAACACATATTTTTATCAAAATTTAGTCAATCAAGTTTATGGCATTCCAGCTAGGGACTGAAAAGTCTTTGGATGGAATTGTTAATTATTTCATCAGATTTTGTCTATGTTTAAAAGTCTCTACAAAACAAGTTTTATGAATAATAAGAAAAAAAAATGATAAATGATATTTCATCAAATGTAAGTTTGATGAAAAATAAGAAAAAAAATGATAAACAAGTTTTATGTTCAAGATTCATTTGGAAATCTCAGACTAAAGAAAATTTTAAAAATATACATAGTCAATTATTTCTTCTAACACAATTTCAAAGCAAACAATCTCAAACTCCCATAGACAAACAAAAATTACTTGTCAAAGATCAAAGTTGAAACCTTTCAAACCGAAGGCACGAAGAGCAGAGACAGCTTTAGGCTTTGTCGCGGTAAGTCGACGGCAACAATAATAGATTTCAGCAAGGGATGGCCGAGAAAAAAAAAATCAAAACTTGTAGCGCTAGAGTGTCGACGGCAGGTGATGGTGAAGCTCGACTGTCGAAGAATCCTAAGGATCAGTGGCGGCAATCATTTTCGGAAAAGGGAAGGCCAAAAAAATCAAAACTTGCAACGGAAGAAGGATCGACGACGACACGAGCAACGACAATGGAGTCCGACAACTAAGAAGATCGAGGATGATGGCGGCTTTAAGTGCGATGGTGACAAGGATTGAACCTTGAGATGACAACTACGGATTGTGGCAAAGAAATGGTCGTAAAGGCCGAAGCTTGCGATAGTGGAGGTCGATGATGGTAAAAATCGACGGGAAAAGGAAGAGGGGCAGCAACAACTTCGTCAACGATGACTTCAACGGCGATGGCAGCAACGCCAGTAGCAGCAGCGGTGGGGGTAGCAATGGCAAAGATCGTCGGATGGAGAGGAGAAGAAAAGGAAGAAGAAAAGAAAATGGGTTTCTTTGGTAAGTGAAAGGGATTTGTTGCTTTGAAAAAAATTTTAAAGCCTTGAGGATGGTTGTTTCCTGTAAGTGAAGCAGACGAAGAAGAAGAAAGGCTTGGCTGCTGAGCGGGAATGTTTAGTGGAGGAAGTACAAAGGTCGGAGGTTTGAACCGAATATTGGAAGAATGTTTTCTCATGGAATAAAACGTTGTCTTCTCATTCGATCCTACTTGGCTCATTCTTGTCGTTGGAACTCCACATCATGGGCTGAAAACTGGATTTTGGGTTTCATGGTAAAAAATAAGCCTAGAAGAATACCTTTCGGGGTTTTAATACATACAACGTGGCCTATGGGCCATATTGTATGTAGGGGGAAATTGTACACACTAAAAATAATTTTTTCGGCCTAAATAGTAGTGGAATGGGCCGAATATATATGCCAAGCTCAAACCGTGCGAGCCCAACCCGATCCGATAAAGCCCAACTCAAGAAGATGTCAGTCCGAGGTTTATTTCTCAAAGCCTAATAGTTATTTCTCCATCCATGGAATTTTTAAATTGAATGAAATAGTCAGATGGCTATGCAAAGTAAATATTGGAGGAAAAACACGTGGAAGAACATATGCAGAGAGGTTGAAGATCTAGTAAGCCAAGGTAGTGGAAAAAGTCAAGGGCACATGTAAAGGTGAGATCAAAGGACTATGAGACGTGAGGAAGTAATAAAAAGAGTATTCCCCAAGTAAATAGTGGGCTGGTGCGGTTCCTCTAATAGGAAAGTGGGGAAAAGCAATTTCTCCCAGGAAGGAGTTAATTAAAGCAGTTGGCCCTAGTGGGAGAGTGGGATAGCAGTTGAGGAAGAATGTAAAGAAGGGAACGTGGGTAGTCACTTGAACCTCTATGAAAGGGAATCAAAGCATCAAAGCAAGAGACCGGTGATTGAACACTCAAAACCGAGCAAGAGCATTTCAACATTTCTACAAATTCAAGAATGCCTTTTTTCCGCATTTCCTTAGCTTAGTTTTATATGTTTTTCTTTCAAAGCATGTTGTTACTTCAAAGCTTTCTTGTTTTAGCATTTGATTTTCAATCCAATTCTATAATGAAATTTTCTATTTTTCAAGCTACTCCATTAAATTTCCTCTTAGCTTTCAATTCAATCTATGCAATCTAATATTCAAGGTATTTTTTCGCTTAAAATCTATGGAACTTCAAGGAACCAGGGATCCATTTTCACTTGAAATCGTAAATTAGATTTAATAATACTTCGCTTTGAAATACTATGATTTCTTGGCACATCCACACATTCACTAATTTCTATGCTTTTTGTATATTCTGATGAATTTCACTAAAAAATCCACTAAACACATGTCAACAGTACCCCTTTTTTTAATATCTTTTGTTTGGGCAAACCTCTCTAATTGTTGGTAAGGTTTCTTTTAGAATCAGATTGTATTCTTTTAATTGTATGGTTGATTCGTGCCACGGTAGGGTGATGCGGAATCAACAAAATTTATATTCCTATGTTCCTTCTACCCGCCGTAGTCGCTTACCGTAAGATAGCTGCCTGTGTGGTCGAACACGGGATGGCTTTCATCCCACTAATGATTCAGATCGTTGTTTGAAAATGGTGAGGCTTTTTGTTTGATTTTGATTTGGTTAAAAACATGGGAGGTTGGTTGTTCAATGATTAATCAGAATGGCTTAAAATGAAAGTGTGTGAAATGGTAACCTTTGAAGGTCAGTCACTAGCTTGATAACATGGGTATTACAAAGGTCCCCTGCTATTTCTCGCATTAGTAAGCAATTGACATATAGTCAGCTTTCAAAACCGATCTTTGTTTAGCTATAGAACCTAACCCTAAAACCACTCCTATTTGAGTCAACCCAAGTACTAAGCATTCAAAGTCCAT